>QRFJ01005222.1:0-61709 GCA_006176705.1 Cocos nucifera | reverse complement strand
AAACTATTTGTAGTATTGCATGTTCCTAAATATAAGCCATTCCCCTGGCCATCGCCGGTCAAAAAAGAAGAAGAAGGTTTTAAAGCCCCTCTTTCATTGGATGGGTGTTCGTATGATGTGTAGGGTGGCTGCGTGTCGTCCCCCTTAAATCAGAAATCCAAAAACTTACTTTCTCAAAACCTCTAAGTCCTGAAATTCCTAAGGATTTATTGGTGCATAATTTGTTTATGAACCCTACTAATTAAAAATTAAGAATTCATGAATCATAATTAGATCTAAAATTGAGATTTCAGATCTAAGACATATTCATAATACTGGGTTCGGGCTTGGGTAGCTCAATTAGGTCTAACGCGATCAAATTCATAGAGTTGTAGAGGGATCAACAATGTTAATATGCCACAGCCTAAGGATTAGGTCTGGGTCAGATCGAGTCATGATCAAGCAAGACCTATTAGGCTCGAAGATTAGAGTCTGGATTATGCTATCCAATTGGTTCTGATCTCAACATTATGGTTAAGTTGCACATACGACAGATTGTTTTAATTGGAAGCAATCCGACTTGCATTGCTTGATTAATGGAATATTCCTATCCATATCTGCCACTATCTATGACAATACATTGACAGTTCTGATTTGAGGTGGTTCAATTAATTCGAGCTACCCATGCCACTAGGTTTAGGATAATTGTTAATGACTATGATAAGTGTAGTTACTGAGGCCTGATCAATTCTCCCTAAGAAAAGATTAAGTCTGAGGTCTTCCACCATTAGATGTGCGGGCCCTTTCTGGGGCTTGATTATTCTAAATTGGATATAGTGGTTAGTTGCACTAAAAGAATGCACCATGTCTTTTGGCATTGGATGCTATGGGCTAGAGGATGAGTTGGGCTCAATATTTCAGATACGGTGAGAGGACTCAATTAGAACCAGTCTGTGCAAATGGTGGGTTGACTTAACTAAGAGTGGATTAATATTTGAGTACGGTGAGATTCATGAATTAGAGACCAACTTTGGGTGCACCATGATTAGAAAATCATTGAACAAGAGTTGTTCACTCATTGGCTAACCCATCACCAATAACTATTAGGTGAGGTGATGAGTCAGTTGGTGAGACCGCACCACCCACTAAAAATCATTAATCATTGAGATTTTTGCATCTCTACAAAGGAAGCATAGGGATTTAAAAAAATAGTGGGAGCTAATTTGTTTAAAAATAAAATTTCTAAACAAATTGGTTAAGTCATTTAACTAGAATCTTTGACTCTCTAAAGGAAAATGTCTGCATCCAACCCATTAGCACGTATCCTAGACACACACAGACTGATCGGACCCAATTATAAAGATTGGCTCAGGAACTATAAAATTATTTTGGGTTTCAAGAAGTTAACCCATATTTTGGATTAGGCCCTTCCACCTTACCAGCCCGTCCGTCTACTAAACAGAGAGCGTCTCTAAAAAATGATAAGAAGATAATAAAGGCCAGATATTACATGTTGGGCTCGATGTCTGATGACTCCACGCAATATAAATCGAACTGCTCGCCAAATGTTGGTACCTGCAGGAGTGTTGTGAACAGAGTCGCGCAGCCAAAGTATAGTCATAGAAAATGACTTTTAAGGCTAAAGTGTGATGGTAGTCAGTCCAAGATCACTATCTGATGATGATCAAGACATGGAAGAGCTTGAGAAGCTCGGTGTTGAAGTTAGACTTGGATCTGCAGAATGATATTATCTGCAATCCCTTGACTGTGATAGGGCCTATTCTACCACTTCTAGAACCTTAATCCTTGCGAATTATAGTTACGGCTGGCATTTCTATGAAGGTTTCCACAAGGCTCACTTCCTTGCTATACGGAATGGACATTGAATAAGAAAGTCTTATGAAGGAAAAGAAAAGCAATTCGAAAAAGATAGACAAGAAGAAGGGATCGATCAACAGGGAGTGTTTCACTATGCCCAGGCTAAGCGGAACTGCAACCTATTATTGAGAACAAAATAAGGAGGGTCCTCGGAGTACTGCACTATGTTAAGATACTACGGTTATTCTTTGCATCTAGTTGGAATGCTTACGACAGATTCTAGCACTTCACTTCCCCATAGGTCTTGAGGATAGCAGAGGCTGAGGTAGAGACATGATTACTCATCGGTAGCAAGAGTTTGCAGTAGCCATGAAAACATACCTCTTCGATTACCATCTGATTAGACTTAGTTTTGAAAAGACTATTATTATATCCTGCAGCAGCAGGATTGATTTCTGTTTTCATACTTAGCACTGAAGGCTATGTGATACCTTCTTTAAAGACCATTATAACATCTTATATGAAAGAAATGAAATGCAAATGGTTTCTTATTAATGGTCTTTATTAGCTACATATTGATGTACCTATTCTAACTGTCGAGCAAAATGTGAATGCCAAACGACCTAGGATAGTCTAAAATGATAGGTATCTATGCACCTAAGACAGGTCATATAGCAGAAGATAGGATCAACAAATTGGAAAAAACAATGGCTATTGGTCCATTTGACTTTTGAGTCATGACTCCAATCTTGAACATCTTTCTCCAAGCATTAAATGACACAAACTCTCTTTGTGGACCAGGGGAAAGGGCCACACTACTGAATTGCCCTCTCGGCTCATTGCCTAAGTATATGTGTGTGTAGTCCATTTGATGTGCTGGCTAGAGGTCAATATTTGTGCTACTTCATTAATCTTTCGTATGATCTGTCTAGGTATGGGTAGTGTTTAGATCTATATCATATATCTCATATACAAATTAGATCTAATCATGGCATATTTTGCATACATCTCATGTATTGAATCATGCATATTTTTAGATCTAAATTATTTCATAATAATCTAAAAAATTAGATTTAAATTGATCTAATCAAAATAAATTCTAATCTAGATAATTATGTAGAACTATTCTACAACTAGTCTAGACATGCATCAATCATATCTCATATGATATTTAAAATTAAATAATTTTATTTACTATTTTTTAGATATTATTATAACCATTATAATATCAAAAAATAGTAAATAAATAGATCTAAAATATGATTTAATCAAATTAAATTGAAAACATGCAAGACTATTCTATAGAACTATTCTATTTTAGAACTAGTCATGCATATTTTCTAATCTTAGATCCAAATCATTTAATTTTAATTTTTTCTGATTTTAGATCTGATCACATCTCATGTGACATCTAAAATCACTTATTTTTTAATTAAAATAAATTTAAAATTATATCTAAATACTTTTAGAACCTTGGCTCTGATACCAGTTGAAGGGAAAATCCTGATTTTTCGGACCAGGTTCGTTCAGATCTGATCAGATCAAGAGATATATTTCAAAAATTTTTTCTTTGATCTAGATTAGATCTTAAGATATTTTAAGATCTGATTATTATTATTTTAAAAATTAAAATAAAATTAGATAAATTAAATCAAATTTAATTTACCTTGAAGTGGGTAATCCTATTACCCGTTGATGATCCTGTAAGCAGCGGAAGGTTCTGGATCTAGCCATGCAAGTGCCTGGCCTCTACCGGTATCCACTCAGGCTGGATCTAGAGATCCTCTTCTTCTCTATCAATATCTCCAAAAATTAGATCTGGATCTGATCTGGAGGATCTTCAAAACTCTTTTCGAAGATCAGCAGTTATCCTTTGCAGCAGCGCAGCCTTCTAGCTTTCAGTCGCCTTTCTTTGATCTGGATCGCACCAACCAAGAATCCAAAACACTTTTGGATGTGGAGAGGAGAGGGAGAAGGTGGGTTTGGTGTGGAGGAAGAGGGGAGAGGCAGCCTTGGAGCGTGGGATTTTAATTCTCCAATCATACAATCATACAATCTGAGTTGGGCGCAGGGTCTTATTTATAGACTATCTGTGATCCAATTTCTCTTTTTCCCAACCAATCACAACTCTTTATGAAATCAGATCTAAATCTGATTGGTGGGAATAGAGTCCCCTGGATTCCTCCTTAGAGGGTGCCTAAGACCAGTCAAAATTGGTTCTTAGGAGAACTCTAATCGAAATCCAAAAAGGAGATGGAGTCCCTATCCAACAGGGACTCCTGGGCGCCTCCAGCTTGGGCACATGCCAAGCGTGGCGTGCGCCCTCTTTCTTGCCAGGTTCTGGCAGGAGGATAGGCCTCCACCAACTCTCCAATAGGTGCATGACACATGATGGCATGTGCCCTCTTCCTTGCCAGGTTCTGGCAGGGGGACAGGCCCCCACCAGCTCTCCAATAGGTGCGTGACACATGGACAGAAGTCAAAGTGTCAATGGTCAACATTTGACCAGTCAAAGGTAGACTTTTGACCAAAGTCAAAGAATGAGAAATGGTAGGTGACCAAAAATGGCAGATAATGTCTTACAAAATAAGACAATCTTTTCTAACTTTGACAACCTCCAGTCAGACCATATGAAGGCCTCTGATTGAGCATAAACTCCTTTGGCTCAGTCAGGACAACTTATTTATGATAGCAAAAGAAGAAGTTAGGTTCAATCGAGTGCTAGCACGATTTTCTTGAACCTAATTGAATCTCATTCAGATCAATTGAACTAGATCAGTTCAATTGATGATCACCAGATTCAAACCCTTGTTTGTGTGACCCAGTTAGGTTCAGTTCTGTATGGTAATGGGATATGTCATGATCTCTATCATCGACATCATCGAAACTTCTTTCGATGGATCAGAACTCTTCTGATTCGAACAGCTAGAATGATCGATCATCTAAATCATTCTAATTGCTCCCAAAATCCACCAGTGACACCTAGCAGTATATGGTGGCAACCCATCAGAGCTGAATGCGAACCTCTTGGTGCAGCTACCTTGTGTGATTAAGTTCTTCTATCTTGAGCCCCGATCAGATTAGGGTTAAGGTGAACTCGTCAAACCCTAGTCTCTGTCATATGATGTAATCATTCGATTTCAAGTCCAATGTGAAAATCTAAATAGAAACTCTTTCTATTATTTCACTCTACCATGGCCATGGACTTCTGGACTTGATTCTCATGATCATCATAGGGCTGCTCCTCTACCACCGAGGTAGATAGATTCCATCTTGATGCAATCCAGTTCCTACAATGAACATGCTATAGCCAACATACACCTCAGGGTTCCATATGGCTTAGGAGACCGAGTAATGGTGTAGTCAAACTATAACACCCTCAAGGTGAACTGCCGATGCACCTCAGGTCAAAGAACCAGACACACCACTGCAGCATCGAGTCAGTCATTGACGAGAAGGTAGACTTCCTAATGACTACTCGAGGTGGTCACGCTCAGTGCCCTCGTTCTCTAACGAGTACCTATACTCTCGCTCCGATGTCTCCACACCATAGACTCAAGACTCATCTACTAAAGAGAAGTGATTGTACACCAACCTTCCGAATCAATCACCATCCTTGTGATGATCCTATGGTCGGAAGCATTTTATGAGTTAATAATGATTATTCATGTCTTAGATTTTCAACTCTTGAAAATATGAATTATCATTACCATTAACTCAATGGATGTATGACGGACACTAAATACACATATGTCATAGAAAATAACCCATTTTATTGATATTAGTCAAAATTATAATTTTGCCCCTAGAAGTGTATTACAAGTGTCAGCCAATTCTGGCCTCTAGGGCACATATATCTAACAGACCTCGGCCAGCAATCAAGGCTCAGACACTGGTCGACTTCATAGTTGAATATATCATCCCAGATGATGTCGAGCTTCAAAATGAAACCAACATTCCATGGTTGCACCCGAGCTCCATTGAAGAAAGAACGGACCTTCCTAAAGATTTTTGAGCCCTATATGTCGATGGCTCCTCCAACACTTCTAGAGCAGGTGCTGGGCTAATCCTGATCAATCTGAAAGAAATCATCATGGAGTACATGCTGCATTTTGAATTTTCGATGATAAATAATGGGATAGAATATGAGGCCCTAATAGTCGAGCTCTATATAGCCAAAGAATCGAGAGTTGATCAGCTTTAGGTTTGCAGTGACTTCCAACTGGTCGTGGGGTAGGTCAGCGGCGGTTATAAAGTCCGAAAAGAGAGCATGGTAAAATATCTTGAGAAGGTGAAAAGCTTGACCCCAGCCTTCGACAGCTTCAGCATTCGATAAATCCTGAGAGCGAAAAATGCTAGGGCCGACCTTCTTTCCAAGCTAGCCACCCTAGCTCCTAATGAGCTTCCGAAAGAAGTTTATTGTAAGACATTGAAATGCTCATGCATAGAGGAACTATAGCCCATCATGCAGGATGGCCAGGAGCCCTGCTAGATTGTCCCACTAATCGCTTATCTTAAGGATGGGGTTCTTCCTCGTGATCTGAAAGAGACTCAAAAGTTGAGAAATCAATTCTCTCGGCATGTTCTTTATGAGAATAAGCTATATAAAAGATTGTATTCTCTGCCATTATTGAGGAGTCTCTGACCCTCTGAGGCCAATTTTGCACTATGAAAAGTGCACAAGGAAATTTGCGGGAGCCATCTGGGTGCTGGATCTCTATCTTATAAGTTGCTCCGATAAGGGTATTACTGGCCAACCATGCATGGTGATTATGTTGATTATGTCAGAAGATGTGACCGCTGCCAAAGAAACGTGAATGTCCAAAGGCAACCAGCCATCGAGCTTGCCCCATTGAGTGCTCGACTATTTGCGTAATGGGGAATAGATATTCATGGACCTTTTCCAATGGCATCTGGGCAATGAATGTTTCTCCTAGTCACCATCGACTATTTCACTAAATGGATCAAGGCCGAACCACTGGCAAAGATTATCGAAGCCAAGATGCAGGACTTCATCTGAAAGTCGATCGTCTATAGATTTAGACTACCCCGAACTATCATAACAGATAATGGCCGATAATTCATCGGGGCGAGGTTCGTTGAGTTCTGCAAAGGTCTGAATATCTCTCACCACTTTACGTTGGTAGCTCACCCACAGGCAAATGGGGAAGCTGAAGTGACCAACCGAACCCTATTGCAAGGCATCAAGATAAGACTCGAAAGAGCAAGAGGGGCCTGCGTGAATGAACTTTATCATGTTCTATGGGCATACCGCACTATCCAATGGCTGTCGACTGAAGAAACACCATTTGCCTTAGCTTTTGGAACAGAGGCAGTCATGCCGATCGAACTTAAGCTTCCATCAGTGCAGGTAGTGGCTTTCAACGAGCAGCATAATCCACAAGACCTCAGAGCCAATCTCGACCTACTGAAAGAAGAAAGAGAGGAAGCCCAAGTTTGGATGGCAGCTTACAGGCAAAAGGTGGCCCAATACTATAACTATAGAGTCAGAGGTAAAATATTCAGAGTGGGGGACTTAGTGCTTTGATGAGCCACCATCTGTTAGCCTCAGAACTAGGGGAAGCTTGCCCCAAATTGGGAAGAACCCTACGAGGTCACAGAAGTCATCCGACCTAAGACATACTATTTGAAGAAACTCAGAGGGGCTGACCTAGCTTAACCATGAAATTCAAAAAATCTATGAATGTATTACCGATGACTTGATTGCAATGAAATCCCCTACTTCAACATCCTAAGCATTGTTGTATATCGGTAATAAAGGGGGACTACCCTCCAAACTTAATCCCACGATAAATACGACCACATTAGGAACAGGAGGAGAACCTCATCATAACGTGAGCAAAGTCAAAGACCTCATTCATTTTAGATGAGATGAGGAGAGAGGCTCTGACAATGGCCCTAAGTGCCCCTACAGGCTGTTAGAAATAGGAGGAGAACCTCATCCTAATATGAGTAAAGTTGAAGGCCTCGTTCATTTTAGATGAGATGAGGGGAGAGGCCTTGAAAATGGCCCTAATGTGCTCCTACAATCCATTAGGAACAGGAGGAGAACCTCATGCTAATGTGAGCAAAGTCGAAGGCTTCATTCATTTTAGACGAGATGAGGAGAGAAGCCCTGACAACGATCCTAATGTGCCCCTACAGTCCATTAGGAGTAGGAGAAGAACCTCATCCTAATATAAGCAAAGTCAAAGATCTCGTTTATTTTAGATGAGATAAGGAGAGAGGCCCTGACAGCGGTTCTAATGTGCCCTTACATTCCGTTAGGAATAGGAGGATAACCTCATCCTGACGTGAGCAAAGTTGAAGACCTCGTTCATTTTAGATAAGATGAGGGAAGAATCCCATTCTCTCCTAGATTTATAAGAAACTCATCAAAAAGGTATTTCCCTCCTCGATCAGACTGAAGAGTTTTAATACTATTTTTAATTTATTTTTTTACTTCACTTCAAAATTGTTTGAGCATTTCAAA
The DNA here is from genome assembly GCA_006176705.1 of Cocos nucifera. Classification (NCBI taxonomy): domain Eukaryota; kingdom Viridiplantae; phylum Streptophyta; class Magnoliopsida; order Arecales; family Arecaceae; genus Cocos; species Cocos nucifera. Next base: position 53,419 of record QRFJ01005222.1, on the reverse strand, counting down.
AGAATCTGATTTATGTTTTTTCAGATAGACATATCCATATTTTGATAGGTCATCCATGAAAGTGATGAAGTAGACATATCCATCTCTGGCACTTGTGCTCATTGGTTCACCTATATCAGTATGTGCTAGACCTAATAGCTCAGTGAAACTCTCACCTTTATCAGTAAAAGATGACTTGGTCATTTTACCAAGAAGATAGGATTCATAGGTTTGAAGTGATTCACAATCACTAACTTCGAAGATTCCCTCATGATTCAACATGTTTATCCTATTCTTATTTATGTGACCTAGCCTACAGTGCCATAATTAGATATCTAACACACTATCTAATCTAGGATGCTTGACTATTGAATAGACTATGTTAACAGGTTGTGATGATAGCATATACACACTATTATTCAAATGTCCACAGAAAATAGTAATACCATTCATAATGATATTACAAACTTATTTCTTTATTAAAATTTCATAATCATTTTTGGCCAAAAGGCCTATAGAAATAATATTTAAAAAAAAACTAGGATAGAAATGACAATCACTAAGAACAATGGTGTGGGACTCTAATTGTTAGATATGTGTGCCCTAGAAGCTAGAATTGGCTGACACTTGTAATACACTTCTAGGGACAAAATTATAATCTTGACTATAAATAATAAAATGGATTATTTTCTATCACATATGTGTATTTAGTGTCTGTGATACATCCCTTGAGTTAATGATAATGATAATTCATATTTTCAAGAGTTGAAAAATTAAGACAAAAATTTTTATTATTAACTCATAAAAATGCTCCTGACTATAGGATCATCATGAGGATGGTGATTGATCCAGAAGGTTAGTGTACAATCACTTCTTTATAGTAGATGAGTTTTGAATCTACAGTGTGGAGACACTGGAGCGAGAGTATAGGTACTCGTTAGAGAACAAGGGCACTGAGCGTGACCACCTCGAGTAGTCATAAGGAAGCCTACCTTCTCGTCGATGACTGACTCAAAGCTGTAGTGGTGTGTCTGGTTCTTTGACTTGAGGTGCATCGGTAGTTCACCTTGAGAGTGTTATAGTTTGACTACACCATGACTTGGTCTCCTAGCCATTTGGAACCCTGAGGTGTATATTGGCTATAACATGTTCATTACAGGAATTGGATTGCACCAAGAGAGAATCTATCTACCTCGGTAGAAGAGGAGCAGCTCTATGATGATCATGAGAATCAAGTCCATAAGCCCATGGCCATGGCAGAGAGTGAAATAATAGAAAGAGTTTCTATTAAAGTTTTCACGTCGGACTTGAATCAAATGATTAAATCATATGATAGAAATTAGGGTTTGACGAGTTCACCTTAACCCTAATCTGATCGGGACTCAAGATAGAAGAACTTAATCATACAAGTAGCTACATCGAGAGGTTCATTTTCAGTTTTGATAGGTTGCCACCATATATTGCTAGGTGTCACTGGTGGATTTTAATAGCAACTTGAATGATTTAGATGATCGATCATTTCAGTTGTTTGAATCAAAAGAGTTTTGATACATCGAAAGGAGTTTCGATGATGACGATGATGGGGATAATGACATATCCCATTACCATACAAAACTAAACCTAATTGGGTCATACAAACAAGGATTTAGATCTAGATATCTGAAGGAAAATCCTAATTTTCCGATCCAGGTTCGTTCAGATCTGATCAGATCAAGAGATATATTTCAAAAATTTTTTCTTTGATGTATATCAGATCTGAGATGTTTCAGATTTGATTAATATTATTTTAATAAATAAAATAAATATGGATAAATTAAATCAAATTTAATTTACCTGATTTGGGTAATCCTATTACCCTGTTGATGATCCTGTATGCAGCGAAAGATTCTGGATCTAGCCACGTAAGCGCCTGACCTCTATCGGTATCTACTCAGGCTAGATCTGTCTCACTAGGACTTCTATTTTGACTTTATCAAAGTAATTTATGAATCAAATTAAATTAGAATTAATTAAACCCAATTAGAATAGGTCTTAGTCCAACTAAGAGCTTAATTAAATCAGATTAAGTTAGATTTAATTCTAGTTTAATTTCTAATCAAACTAGAAATTGGGCCAATAGAAGTCCTAGTTGGACTAAGACATGTTTTTTCTTGCAATTGGTGTGAGGATTTGTGGTGCTCCCAAACCTTGGGAGTCCACAAGAGGAGTCGGGGTGTTGGCTCTGAGTTTCTAGGATGGATATCAATCCTAGGTGAAGGCGGCATGTAGCCCTGCACGGACTTGAGGTTCAGGGGTGAGGATCTTAAGGGGCTTGATAAGTGCTCTGAAGACTTGGGACATAAGATGGAGCAAAGGACCAAAGTCAAAAGAAGAATCAGCCAAAATAAGGGACTGACACACAGACAGGCTGATATGAATACACAATCGAGTTGGCTCGAATTGAGATCAAGCTGGCTTGGGCTAAGTTGAGCCGGCTATCTCAGACAGACAGAAGATAGAATTTGGATGAGATGCAGTCAAGCCAGCTTAGCTTTTGAGCGAGCTGGCTTGACGGTGGTGAACAGAACTAGATGGGGTTTTCTATTTGGTCTTGGATTGGGATTAATTCAAGGGCTCTTAAGGCCTGGTCCAATAAGGTCTTAAGGGGGCTAACTCATGTATGGGTTGGGTTTAGATTTAGGGGATGATAGCATGTGAGACATATGTACAAGGCTCGATGAGTACTTTCATGCATTGGATTAGCCGAAAAAGTTTTCAGTCAGGCCTAATAGCTATGTATAAATATATAGGAGGTATTAGAGTTTTAAGGATTTCCAAATATAGATCTTTTCTCCCTCAATCTCTCATCTGTTCTCTCTAGTATTGCCACCCCAGGATTCCTGAAGAACCCCTAAAAGGGAGGTGGCCCATTATAGATCTAGATGAAGATCGATGGTTTCTACCCATGGAGAATGTCATAAGTTCCTCCAGGTCTATGCTAAAGATTAGTGGATTCCACAACATGGTATAAGGACTTATGGTGGTAGGATGATATGCATCCAAGTGGTACCTGTTGATCCTAAGATTGATTTTTATGATTCTAAAATGTTGAGTATAAATGATACTAACCATACGTTTCAAGAATGTCTGTAGGACTTTTCATGTACTTAAAATGAAGAATTTATTCATAAAAGAAATCTCCTTAAAAGAAGAAAAGTTAAAGAAAAGAATGATTTCAAATACTCAAATAAAGCTGAAATAAGAAGTTTTGGAAACCTCAATGGTGGGAAAGACTATAAAAATCAGGGTGGAAGAATCCCTCAAAAGTTAAAGATAAAAAGCTACTCATGCAAAAATATTTGTGGAATTCTTGAAGGCTGAGAACTTAGATGACCCAATGAAAAATTGAGCTAGCTCAGTACTTAGTTGGCTTAGTGAAAAACTAGAACAGCTCAGTCTCAGAAAATAGAAAAACAAAAAGCTGGTTTTTGAATTATACTGATACTGAGCTAATCTTCTTAAAACTAAGCTGATCCGATGAAAAACTGAGCCAATCCAGTTAAAAAATGATCCAACCCAATGACTGTAATGACTAGTTTTCTGCACAACTTCAAACGACTAGTTTTTCACTCCAACAGCTATTTTAGCCCTTCCAATAGCCAAAACTACTTCTCCAGCCACTTTCAAGCATATAAAAGGCTAGAGACTCAATGGACAAAGCAAGCAAGTGGATTAAAAAGAAGAAATTATTAGATTGAGTAAGATTTATTTAATATCAATTAGAAAGGAAGAAAAGAGAAAAATTACTACATAGAATTGAGAGCTTTCAAAAAGAAATCATCTCCAACTTCATCCTCATCCTCTCAAGCATTATTCAAGAGAAGTTGAAGCATCCATTGTGCAATTCATCGACAACTTCTTCGGACTTATAAGAGTTCATCTTTTTATTTTTTAATCATGCTAAAATTTATATCTTGTATTTTTGTTTTCTTTATAAATTTCTTTGGGGGAAAGAAACTTGGGGATAAGGCCCATCCAAGTCCAAAATTGGATATTGTAGATTTTGATTTGTGATCTCAAAAAATCAACTGGATTGATAGTGTGCCCAAAAAACTATTGGTGTATGGTTGTGGTTGGTTAGCCAAGGTTAAAACTAACTGGATTGTTAGTGAGCCCGAAAAACTAACGGTGTAGGATTTTGGTTGGTGTTTCTGTTGAAAACCAACTGAGTTTATTTGTGATCCCAAGAAAATAAACACACTATAATCAATGAAGGATTATAGTGAAATTCTCAAGAAAAGCTTGGGAGTTGATGTAGGAGTGGGTTGCTTCAAACCACTATAAACTTTGTGTGTTTGTTGTGGCACTAGCTTAATTCTTACATAGTTTCATTTATACATTGACTTTGTTGTTGCATATGTTGATCATATCACAATCATTCAGATTTGGCTATAATTTTGATAAGTACCCAATTCACCCCCCTTCTTAGGTAACCATACCTGGGCAACAAGTGGTATCAGAGTAGGTGCTCTGTTATTGGTTGTTAACCTAATGGTCAAGAGCTAAAGATAGTGGCAACCCAAAATAGAATCTTCTTTTAATGAAGGCCATTCTATAGATAGTCCTCCACTTTTTAATGTCTCAAATTTTACCTATTGGAAAGCTAGAATGAAAATATTCATACAAACACATGACTATAATTTATGAAAAATTATTGTTGATGGCTCATACACCTAGAATGCATTGATCAAGCATGATAAAGAGATGGCCCAACTAAATGCCAAGGCCATGAACATGCTTTATTGCTCTTTAGATATTAATGAGTTTAATATAATTTCTTCATGTATTACAGTAAATCAAATATGGGAGAAATTGGAAATGACTTTTGGGAGAGCAAATCAAAAAGAGGAATCAAGCTTCCAAGAAGAAAAGGAAGCTCACAACAACCTATGCCTCATGGCTTATGAGAATGAAAAGAAGAAGAAGAGGATGAAACAAAAGAAAAAGAAAGCATTAATTAAGAAGGAGCAAAGCAAAGAAAAGAGAAATGAGAAAGAGGAATAATGTGCTACAAATCTTTGCCTCATGGTCAATAAAGATGAGGTAAATTTTGAGAACTCTTTCTAATTTACTTTTGATGAACTATATGAAGCCTTTAATGATTTAATGAATGAATACAAAAATTTAAGGCTGAAAAATAAAGAGCTTAAAAGATAAAATCTTCTTTTAGATGATGAAAAGAATAATTTTTTGAGTAAAAAAGAAGATCTTTTGAAAGAAATAAATTCTTTGGCTAAAGAAAAGAATGTACTTTTTAAATATTAAAAATATTTAGTTGAATAGAATATTAAGTTGAAAGAGAAATTTGAAAAATCAAAACTTTAAATTGAAGAGAAAGAAAAATTATTAGAAGAAAGAAATCTATTATGGAAGAAAATAAAAAATTGAGAAAAGAAATTAAAAACTTGAAGCCCATGCTTGAAAAATTTACAATTGGATCTCAAAAGCTTCATGCAATTTTAGATAATCAAAAGGCCATTTTTGATAAAGCAGGAATTGGTTATAATTCATTGAGAAGATAGAAATTTATCAAAAACATGTTTAGCAAAGCTTCATTTAAAAATCATTCAATTACATATTTTAAACATAATAAAGTAGGCCATAAAAGTATTTAATGTAATGTTAAGAAAATTGAACATATTTTAGTTAAGCAAATATGGGTTCCAAAAGGAACCATAAGCTCTAACCTCGATAGACCCAAGATGGCTTGGGTACCAAAAGTTAGAAAATGATTTTGTTAGATATGTGTACCTTAAAAGCCAGACTGGCTGACACTTATAATGCACTTCTAAGGACAAAATTATAATTTTGACTATAAATAATAAAATAGATTATTTTCTATCATAGTGTGTATTTGAAAGTGTCTGTGATAGATCCCTTGAGTTAATGGTAATAATAGTTTATATTTTCAATAGTTGAAAATTTAAGACATGAATTTTCATTATTAACTCATAAAATGCTCCCGACCGTAGGATCATGAGGATGGTGATTGATCCGGAAGATTGGTGTACGATCTTCTTTTAGGATAGACGAATCTTGAGTCTACGATGTAGAGACATCAGAGCAAGAGTATAGGTACTCATTAGAGAACGAGGGTACTGAGCGTGACCATCTTGAGCAGTCATGAGAAAGTCTACCTTCTCGTTGATGACTGGCTCGAAGCTATAGTGGTGTGTCTAGTTCTTTGACCTGAGGTGCATCGATAGTTTACCTTGAGAGTGTTATAGTTTGACTATACCATAACTCGATATCCTAGCCATTCTGAACCCTAAGGTATATGTTGGTTATAGCACGTTCATTGTAGGAATTAGATTGCACCAATAGGAGATCTATCTACCTCGGTAGATGAGAAGTAGCCCTATAATGATCATAAGAATCAAGTCCATAAGCCCATGGCTATGACTAAGTGAAATAATAGAAAGAGTTTCTATTAGGGTTTTCACATTGGACTTGAATCGAATGATTAATTCATATGATGGATATTAGAGTTTGACGAGATCACATTAATCCTAATCCAATCGGAGCTCAAGATAGAGGAACCTAATCACACAGGTAACTGCAATGAGAGGTTTGCTTTCAATTCTGACAGGTTGCCACTATATGCTGCTAGGTGTCACTGGTGGATTTTGGGAGCAATTAGAATGATTTGGATGATTGATCATACTAGTTGTCTAAATTAGAAAAGTTCTGATCCATCGAAAGGTGTTTCGATGATGTTGATGATAGAGAACATGACATATCCCATTACCATATGGAACTGAACCTAATTGGATCATACAAACAAGGGTTTAGATCTAGATGTCATGAATTGGACTAACCCAGTTCAATTGATTTAAATAAGATTCAATTAGGTTCAAGAAAATCATGCTAGCACACGATTGAGCGTAATGTTCTCCTTTAATAATCATTAAAGTTTGTCTCGACTGAGCCAAATATTTTTAGGCTCATGTAGGAACCTTTACTTGATCTAACTGGAGCTTATCTAGATCAGAAAAGGGTTGTCTTAATTTATAAGATAAATTTAAGACAATACCTACCATTTTCGGTCACTTGCTAATTCCTATTTTTGGACATTGGTCAAATGCTGACCCTGGACACTTGGACATCTGCCCATGTGTCATGCACCTATAGGAGAGTACCTAGGGCCTTGTCCCCCTACTAAATGTAGATAGGAAGAGGCCCTAGGCATGCACCCCATGAGGATAAATGATGAGTCCCATACAGATGGGACTCTAGGGTTGCTTCCGGGGATTAAACTCTGTGGTGCCAAAAACTCTTGTTTGACCCAGTCTTGGCACCACCTTAGAAGATTTTTGAGGGTCTCTCATCTAATTGGATCAGATGATGTCATCCCACCAATCAGATTTAGATCTAATTGCTAAAAGGGTTGTGATTGGCCAAGATGATGTGGCACTACATGGTGCAGCAGGGTCTATATAAATCCTGTCTGCGCCTAGGTTTTTAATGCTTCTGCCTTTAGCCCATGCCACAAATTCTCGCTCCCTCCTTCTCCATGCCACTCTCTGGTCCTCTCTCTCCTCTCCACACCCAAGGGATTTTGGGGATGAATAACGTGCGATCCAAGTAAGTGAAAGGCGCCAGGAAAGAAAGAAGGCAACACTGTTGTAAGAGACAACGATAATTTTTTAAAAGGAGTTTTGAAGACCTTCAAGATCAAATCTATATCTAATTTTTGGAGGATTGATTGAGAAGGAGAAGATCTCTAGATCCTGTCTGAGTGGATACCGATAGAGGTCAGGGGCTGATGTGGCTACATCCAAAACCTTAGACAAACATCGGGATCATCATAGGATAATTAGATTATCCAAAATAAAGATATAATTAAATTATATTTAATTTTTATTTTTATTTTATTTTTATTATTAGATCAATAAGATTAGATTTGAGGAGTCTCAAATCTGATTAAGATCTCAGAGAAAAAATTTTTGAAATATCCTTCCTAATCCAATCAGTTCTGAATGAACCTAATCCAAAAAATAGATATTTTTTCTTCAACTGATATTTTATGCAAAATCCTAGATCCTGAAATCCTAGAATTTTTTATGCATATTTTATTTATGAATCCTAAACTTAATTAAAAATTAAGATTATGAAATATATTAGGTCTAAAATTAAAAATTTTTAGATCTAAGACATATTCATAAAATTGGGTTCGGGCTTGGATAGCTCAATTAGGTCTAGCGGTTGATCAAACTGAATTAAGAGTTGGTTAGGTGGGATCAAGAGTGCTTAAATTGACCAACCTAATAGGATTAAGTCTGAGTCAAGATCGAGTAACATGAGTGATCGATCGAGTTAAGACCTAATTAGGCTCAGTGGTTAGAGTCTGGATTGTAGGCTAACTCGATTAGTTCTGGCTCAACAATTTGGTGTATAAGATAAGTTTGGCAGATACGACCGACTAATTTTTAATTGGAAGCTACTCGACTCGAATGCGTTCTTGTTGAGTTAATGACATATCTCTTCCACCGATCTCACTTACTTAGCCATATTTGTCGGCCCAGTCCTGATCTAAGGTGGCTAACAATCCGAGCCGACCCATGCCACTAGGTTAGTTATAATGGTTATAGCTATGTCAAGTCAAGCTTAAAGAGACCAAAATCAAATTTTCCTAAGAAAATATTAAGTCTAAGATCTTCCACAATTGTAGATGTGCGGACCCTTTTCGAGGTTGATTGTTCTCGACTGGACATGATGGTTCAGTTGCACTGAAAAGATGCAACCATATCTATTAGGCATTGGATGCTATAGGCTGGAGGATGGATTGGACACAATATTTTGGATACAGTGAGAGACCTAATTAGGAATCCAATCTATGCAAATGGTGGGTCTGACTTAACTAAGGAGTGTATCAATATTTTGGGCATGGTGAGATTCATGAATTAGAGACCAAGTCTAGGTGCACCATGATTAGAGAATCATTGGACAAGAGTTGTTCACTCATTGGCTAACCCATCACCAATAACTGTTAGGTGAGGTGATGAGTCAGTTGGTGGGACTGCACCATCCACTAGAAATCAGTAATTATGAAGATTTTTGTATTTCTATAGAGGGAGTGTAGAAATCCAAGAAAATAGTGAGAACTAATTTGTTTAAAATTCAAACCCCTAAACAAATTGGTCAAGTCTTAATTATAAAATCTAATTAGAAACTTTGACTCTCTATAGGAAAAAGGAAAATGTTTGTGTCCAACCCACTAGCCCATATCTTGGACACCCATAGACTGACCGGATCCAATTACAAGGATTGGCTCTGGAACATCAAAATTATTTTGGGTTCTGAGAAGTTGACTCATGTATTGGACCAAGATTCCTCCACCTTACCAGCTCGTCTATCCACTGAACAGAGAGCATCTCTTTACAAGTGGATGGATGAAGATAATAAGGCTAGATACTACATGTTGGGCTCGATGTCCGATGAGCTTCAGTGCCAACATGAAGATATCAAGACTGCCCACTAAATGTTGGCTCACCTGTAAGAGTTGTTTGGTGAACAAAATCATGCAGCCAAATATTAGATCACTAAATGACTGTGTAAGGCTAAAATACATGATGGGCAGTCAGTCCAACATCATTATCTGATGATGATCAAGAACTTGGAAGAGCTTGTGAAGCTCGGAGTAAAGTTAGATCAGGATCTGCAGAATGATATAATTCTACAATCCTTGACTGATGCATATGGGCAGTTCATCATGAACTACCATATGCATAAACATTAGAATACTCTGGCCGAGCTTACGAATATGCTGGTTACTACTGAGCTTTCTATGAATGTTTCTAAAGGCTCAGTACTTGCTATGAAATGGACTTCTTCCAAGAGAAAGTCTATTGGAAAGAAGAAGAAGTCTATGAAAAAGCAGAAGGTGAAAGATGCAAAGAAAAAGAAGGCAGAGCTGAAGAAGAAGGCCGTTGATAAAGAAAAGTATTTTCGTCGTAAAACTGATGGCCATTGGAAGTGGAACTACCCTATATACCTGGCCACACTGATGAATAAGAAGGAGACAAGTCCTTTTAGAGGTATGCTCGTTATTGAATCTAACCATACGGTTTCTTCTACATCCAGTTGGATGCTTGACTCCGGTTCTAGTGCTCATTTATGCACTTCCAAGCAGGATCTTGAGGATAGGCGAAGCATAAGGGATTGGTTAAAGGTAAAATCCTGATTTTTCGATCCAGGTTTTCAGATCTGATCAGATCAAGAGATATATTTCAAAAAATTTTCTCTTTGATCCAATCAGATCTTGGATGTTTTAGATCTGATTCTTATTATTTTAATAAATTAAAATAAAAAAAGATAAATTAAATCAAATTTAATTTACCTTGATTTGGGTAATCCTATTACCCTGTTGATGATCCTGTATGCAGCGGAAGGTTCTGGATCTAGCCACGCAAGCGCCTGGCCTCTACCGGTATCCACTCGGGTTGGATCTGGAGATCCTCTTCTTCTCTATCACATCTCCAAAAATCAGATCTGGATCTGATCTGGAGGATCTTCAAAAACTCTTTTGAAGATCAGCAGTCGTCCTTTGCAGCAGCGCAGCCTTCTTAGCTTTTGATCGCCTTTCTTTGATCTGAATCGCACCAACCTAAGATCCAAAACTTCTTTTGGACGTGGAGAGGAGAGGGAGAAGAGACTTGGCATGGAGGAAGGAGGGGAGAGGCAGCCTTGGGGCGTGGGAAATTGATTCACTTTTTGAGTTGGGCGCAGGGTCTTATTTATAGAGACTATGCATGATCCAACTCCTCTTCTTCCCAACCAATCACAACCCTTTGTGAAATCAGATCTAAATCTGATTGGTGGGAATAGAGTCCCCTGGATTCCTCCTTAGAGGGCGCCTAAGACCAGTCAAAGTTGGTTCTTAGGAGAACTCTAATTGGAATCCAAAAAGGAGATGGAGTCCTTGTCCAACAAGGACTCCTAGGCGCCTCCAACTTGGGCTCAGGGTGGCGTGCGCCCTCCTCCTTGCCAGGTTCTGGCAGGGGGACAGGCCCCCACCAGCTCTCCAATAGGTGCATGACATGTGGTCAAAAGTCAAAGTGTCAATGGTCAACATTTGACCAGTCAAAGGTAGACTTTTGACCAAAGTCAAAGAACAAGAAATGGCAGGTGACCAAAAATGGCAGGTAATGTCTTACAAAATAAGACAACCTTTTCTGACTTGGACAACCTCCAGTCAGACCATATGAAGGCCTCTGATTGAGCACAAACTCCTTTGGCTCAGTCAGGACAACTTATTTATGATAGTAAAAGAAGAACGTTAGGTTCAATCGAGTGCTAGCACGATTTTCCTTGAACCTAATTGAATCTCATTCAGATCAATTGAACTAGATCAGTTCAATTGATGATCACCAGATTCAAACCCTTGTTTGTGTGACCCAGTTAGGTTCAGTTCTGTATGGTAATGGGATATGTCATGATCTCTATCATCGACATCATCGAAACTCCTTTCGATGGATCAGAACTCTTCTGATTCGAACAGCTAGAATGATCGATCATCTAAATCATTCTAATTGCTCCCAAAATCCACCAGTGACACCTAGCAGTATATGGTGGCAACCCATCAGAGCTGAATGCGAACCTCTTGGTGCAGCTACCTGTGTGATTAAGTTCTTCTATCTTGAGCCCCGATCAGATTAGGGTTAAGGTGAACTCGTCAAACCCTAGTCTCTGTCATATGATGTAATCATTCGATTCGAGTCCAATGTGAAAATCTAAATAGAAACTCTTTCTATTATTTCACTCTACCATGGCCATGGGCTTCTGGACTTGATTCTCATGATCATCATAGGGCTGCTCCTCTACCACCGAGGTAGATAGATTCCATCTTGATGCAATCCAGTTCCTACAATGAACATGCTATAGCCAACATACACCTCAGGGTTCCATATGGCTAGGAGACCGAGTAATGGTGTAGTCAAACTATAACACCCTCAAGGTGAACTGCCGATGCATCTCAGGTCAAAGAACCAGACACACTACTGCAGCATCGAGTCAGTCATTGACGAGAAGGTAGACTTCCCTAATGACTACTCGAGGTGGTCACGCTCAGTGCCCTCGTTCTCTAACGAGTACCTATACTCTCGCTCCGGTGTCTCCACACCGTAGACTCAAGACTCATCTACTAAAGAGAAGCGATTGTACACCAACCTTCCGGATCAATCACCATCCTCGTGATGATCCTATGGTCGGGAGCATTTTATGAGTTAATAATGATTATTCATGTCTTAAATTTTCAACTCTTGAAAATATGAATTATCATTACCATTAACTCAAAGGATGTATCACAGACACTAAATACACATATGTGATAGAAAATAACCCATTTTATTGATTATAGTCAAAATTATAATTTTGCCCCTAGAAGTGTATTACAAGTGTCAGCCAATTCTGGCTTCTAGGGCACATATATCTAACAATCTCCCACTTGTCCTAAAGCCAATTGGCTACAAGTCTAAGTCCCATCTTCTCAAGGTGGGCTTCGATCTTCTGCTGGCCCAACGGCTTTGTAAGTGGGTCTGCCACATTATCTGCGGAGTTGACTCTCTTGACCTCGACGTAACCCTTCTCGAGGTAATCGCGGATGAGGTGGTATCGCCGCTCAATGTGCTTGGATTTCTGGTGAGACCTCGGCTCCTTAGCAAGGGCTATGGCGCCATTGTTGTCGCAGTATAGAGGAATGGCATCTGATGGCATTACTCCAATTTCTGCAGCAAACTTCTTGTACCAGAATGCTTCCTTCGCAGCCTCTGATGCAGCGATATATTCTGCTTCCATGGTGGAATCTGCTATCACAGTTTGCTTGGAACTCTTCCAGCTGACAGCACCACCATTGCACACAAACAGACTTCCAGATGTCGACTTTCGATCATCTATATCGGACATGAAATCCGAGTCTGTGTATCCCTGGACTTGGAGTTCTCCATTACCAAAGACCAACATCATATCCTTAGTTCTTCTCAAGTACTTAAGGATACATTTCACAGAAGTCCAGTGTTCTTCACCTGGATTTGACTGATATCTGCTTGTGACACTCACAGCATGGGCTATATCAGGTCGTGTACATAGCATGGCATACATGAGGCTCCCTATTGCAGAAGCATAAGGGATCTTGCTCATGCGTTCTATTTCCTCAGGTGTGCTAGGGCACATCTTCTTGGAAAGATGAATACCATGTCTGAAGGGTATTAATCCCCTCTTAGAGTTTTCCATACTAAACCTCTTTAGTACTTCCTCTATGTACATCTTCTGTGAAAGTCCTAGCATCCTATTCGGTCTATCCCTATAGACCTTAATTCCTAGAATAAAGGATGCTTCACCTAGGTCTTTCATGGAGAATTCCTTGGACAACCACATTTTGACTGATGTCAACATGGGAATATCATTCCCAATAAGGAGGATGTCATCCACGTACAATACGAGGAAGACAACAGCGCTCCCACTTGACCCTTTTGAAAACACATGGTTCCTCTTCATTTTTGATGAAACCAAACTTTTTGATCACATCATTGAAACGAGTGTTCCAGCTCCGAGATGCTTGCTTAAGTCCATATATGGACCTTTGCAGCTTGCAAACCTTGTGATCAGTATCACTGGATGTGAAACCTAGCGGCTGTTCCATATAGATATCTTCCTCAAGATATCCATTTAAGAATGCCGTTTTCACGTCCATTTGCCATATTTCATAATCGAAATAGGCTGCAACGGCAAGCAATGTGCGGATGGATTTTAGCATAGCCACTGGGAAAAGGTATCCTGATAGTCAATGCCTTCGCGTTGACTATAACCTTTTGCCACTAGTCTAGCCTTGAATGTCTCCACATTCCCATCTGCACCAATCTTTCTCTTGAAGATCCATTTACACCCAATAGGTACTATACCTTCTGGTGGATCTACCAAGGTCCAGACTTGGTTTGAGTGCATCGAGTCAATTTCTGACTGCATTGCCTCTAGCCATTTCTCGGAGTCGATATCTGATATCGCCTCGTTGTAGGTTTTGGGATCATCACCATGAGCACCATTACCTACGAGGAACATTTTCTCTACTTCCTCTGAAATAATACCTAAGTATCTTTCAGGGGGACGGGAAAACTCTTTCCGATCTACGAGGTGGAGGAGGTAGTGTTCTTATTGGCTCAACCTGATTTGGTTCCAATTGGTCCTTAGCTCGTTGTACTTGTGAGACTTTCTCATCAAGCTTAATCTGCTTTCCAATGCCGCTATCTTGAATAAACTATTTTTCAAGAAAGATGGCATGTCGACTCACAATCACATTGTGGTCTTCTGGAATGTAGAAATAGTATCCTAATGACTCTTTAGGATATCCTATGAATCGAGCTCTAAAGGACCTAAACTCTAACTTGTCCGCTTGTTGTCTTTTGACATGAGCCGGACAACCCCAAATTCTGAGATGACTCAGACTTGGTTTCTTACCGTGCCATATCTCATACGGTGTGGTAGGAACGGTTTTAGAGGGAACCCTATTCAGTAGATAAATTGAAGTTAACAATGAAGTGTCCCCAAAGAAAATCAGGGAGGTCTGTGAAGCTCATCATGGATCGAACCATATCCAATAGAGTCCGATTTCTCCATTCTGAAACCCCGTTGAGTTGAGGTGTTCCTGGTGGAGTCCATTGAGAGACTATGCCATTTTCCTTGAGATAGTCTAGGAATTCCCGGCTAAGGTATTCACCTCCTCGATCTGATCGAAGAACCTTAATGGGTTTTTCCAGTTTGTTTTTCTACTTCATGTCTGAATTCTTTGAACTTTTCAAAAGCTTCAGACTTGTGTCTCATAAGATACACATACCCATACCTAGACAGATCATCGGTAAAGGTAATGAAGTAGACAAAATTGCCTCTAGCCGGCACATCAAATGGGCCGCACACATCAGTATGTACTAGGGCAAGGAGATCTGTGGCCCTCTCCCCATGTCCAACAAAAGGGAGTTTAGTCATTTTGCCTTGAAGACAAGATTCACAAGTTGGATATGACTCAAAAGTCAATGGACTCAATAGCCCATTTTTCTCCAATTTGTTGATCCTATCTTCTGCTATATGACCTAATCTCAGGTGCCATAGATATCTATCGTTTGGACTATCCCTAGGTCGTTTGGCATTCACGTTTTGCTCGATAGTTAGAAATAGGTACATCAATATGTAGCTGATAAAGACCATTAATAAGGAAACCATTTGCAATTTTATTTCTTTCATAAAGAATGTTACAATGGTCCTTAAAGAAGGTAATCACATAGCCTTCTTAGTGCTAAGCATGAAACAGAAATCAAATTCCTGCTAGCTGCAGGCACATAATAACAGTCTTTCAAAACTAAGTCTAAACCAGATGGTAATCGAAGAGGGTATGTTTCCACGGCTACCACTGCAGCAACTCTTGCTCCATTACCGATGCGTAGGATCATGTCTCCATCCCTCAGCCTCCTGCTATCCTCAAGACCCTGCATGGAAGTGCACAGATGAGCACTAGAACCAGAGTCAAGCACCCAACTGGATGCAGAAGAAACCGTAAGGTTAGACTCAATAACGAGCATACCTCCAGAAGGACCTTCCTTCTTGTTCTTCAGGGTGGCCAGGTAAGTAGGGCAGTTCCGCTTCCAATGGCCGTCGCTGTTGCAATGGAAACACTTTCCTTTGCCATCTTTCTTCTTCTTCTTCTTCTTCCTTCCACCTTTGCTTTTTCACAGACTTCTTTTTCTTTCCATAAGACTTTCTTTTGGAAGAAGTCCGTTCCATAGCAAGAACTGAGCCTTTAGAACCTTTCATAGAAAGCTCAGCGGTAACCAGCATATTCATTAATTCGGCCAAGGAATTTTGAAGTTTATGCATGTGGTAATTCATGATGAATTGCCCATATGCATCAGTCAAGGATTGCAGAATAATATCGTTCTGCAGATCCAAGTCCTAACTTCACACCGAGCTTCTCAAGCTCTTCCATGTCCTTGATCATTCATCAGACAGTGATCTTGGACTGACTGCCCATCACGCATCTTAGCCTTAAAAAGTCATTTCGTGACTTGATATTTGGCTGCGCGACTCTGTTCACCAAACATCTCCTGCAGGTGAGCCAACATTTGGCGAGCAGTCCCGATATCTTCATGTTGGCGCTGGAGCTCATCAGACATCGAGCCCAACATGTAATATCTGGCCTTATTATCTTCGTCTATCCATTTTTTTCAGAGACGCTCTCTGTTCAGTGGATGGACGGCTGGTAAGGTGGGAGGGTCCTGGTCCAATACATGGGTTAACTTCTCAAAACCCAAAATAATTTTGTAGTTCCTGAGCCAATCTTTATAATTGGGTCCGGTCAGTCTATGTGTGTCCAGGATACGTGCCAATGGGTTGGACGCAGACATTTTTTCTGTAGAGAGTCAAAGATTCTAGTTAGATACTGTAATTTATGACTTGACCAATTTATTTAGGGAATTTTATTTTTAAACAAATTAGCTCCCACTATTTTCTCGGATCCCTACACTCCCTCTGTAGAGATGCGAAAATCTCCATGATTAATGATTTCTAGTGGGTGGTGCGGTCTCACCAACTGACTCATCACCTCACCTAACAGTTATTGGTGATGGGTTAGCCAATGAGTGAACAACTCTTGTTCAATGATTCTCTAATCATGGTGCACCCAAACTTGGTCTCTAATTCATGAATCTCACCGTATCCGGAATATTGATCCACTCCTTAGTTAAGTCAGACCCACCATTTGCATAGACTGGGATTCCTAATTGAGTCTCTCACCGTATCCGAAATATTGAGCCCAACTCATCCTCCAGCCCATAGCATCCAATGCCTAATAGACATGGTTGCATCTTCCCGGTGCAACTGAGCCACTGTATCCAGCCGAGAACAATCAACCCCGGGAAGGGCCCGCACATCTACAATGGTGGAAGACCTCAGACTTAATCTTTTCTTAGGGAGAATTGATTCAGGTCTCATTAAACTAGACTTGTCATAGTCATAACAATTATGACTAACCTAGTGGCATGGGTTAGCTCGGATTATTGACCACCTCAGATCAGAACTGTGTCAACAGATATGGCCAGGTAAGTGAGACCGGTGGAAGGAATATGCCATTAACTCGTACAAGAATGCATTCAGGTCGAGTAGCTTCCAATTAAAAACCAGTCGGATCGTATGTGCCAAACTTACCTTAGACACCAAATTGTTGAGTCAGAACCAATTGGGTTAGCCTACAATCCAGACTCTAACCTCTGAGCCTAATTAGGTCTTGCTTGATCGTGACTCGATCTTGACCCAGACTTAATCCTATTAGGCTGGTCAATTTAAGCATTGTTGATCCCATCTAACCAACTCTTGATTCGGTTTGATCAACCGCTTAGACCTAATTGAGCTACCCAAGCCCGAACCCAGTATTATGAATATGTCTTAGATCTAAAATTCTCAATTTTAGACCTAATTAATATTTCATAATCTTAATTCTTAATTAAGTAGGGTTCATAAACAAAATATGCACAATAAATCCTAGGGTTTCAGGATCTAGGGTTTTGCAGAAAGTAAGTTTTGGGTTTCTGATTAAGGACGAACACGCAGCACCCCTACACATCATAAGAACACCCCATCGAATGGGAAGGAGAGGGCCTTTAAACCCTTCTTCATTCTTATGACCGGACGGCCAAGAGGAACGCCTTAATCAGGAACATGTCAATACTACAAAACAGTTTTAGATCTATATCATATATCTCATATACAAATTAGATCTAATCATGGCATATTTTGCATACATCTCATGTATCGAATCATGCATATTTTTCAGATCTAAATTATCTCATAATAATCTAAAAAATTAGATTTAAATTGATCTAATCAAAATAAATTCTAATCTAGACAATTATGTAGAACTATTCTACAACTAGTCTAGACATGCATCAATCATATCTCATATGATGTTTAAAATTAAATAATTTTTATTTGCTATTTTTTAGATGTTATTATAATAATTATAATATCAAAAAATAGTAAATAAATAGATCTAAAATATGATTTAATCAAATTAAATTATCAAAAACATGCAAGACTATTCTATAGAACTATTCTATTTCTAGAACTAGTCATGCATATTTTCTAATCTTAGATCCAAATCATTTAATTTTAATTTTTTCTGATTTCAGATCTGATCACATCTCATGTGACATCTAAAATCACTTATTTTTTAATTAAAATAAATTTAAAATTAGATCTAAACAACTTTTAGAACCTTGGCTCTGATACCAGTTGAAGGAAAATCCTGATTTTCCCGGATCCAGGTTCGTTCAGATCTGATCAGATCAAGAGATATATTTCAAAAATTTTTCTCTTTGATCTAATCAGATCTAGATATTTTAGATCTAATTCTTATTATTTTAATAAATTAAAATAAAAAAGATAAATTAAATCAAATTTAATTTACCTTGATGTGGGTAATCCTATTACCCGTTGATGATCCTATAAGCAGCGGAAGGTTCTGGATCTAGCCACGCAAGTGCCTGGCCTCTACCGGTATCCACTCAGGCTGGATCTAGAGATCCTCTTCTTCTCTATCACATCTCCAAAAATTAGATCTGGATCTGATCTGGAGGATCTTCAAAACTCCTTTTGAAGATCAGCAGTTGTCCTTTGCAGCAGCGCAGCCTTCTTAGCTTTTGATCGCCTTTCTCTCTAAAAAAATATATAATGGTCCTTAAAGAAGGTAATCACATAGACCTTCTAGTTGCTAAGCATGAAACTAGAATCAATATCTCTCAGCTGCATGGACATAATAAGTCTTTCAAAACTAAGTCTAAACTCAGATGGTAATCGAAGCCAGGTCTCATGTCGTAAATCCACATCCCCACTGAGCAACTCTTGCTCCATTTTCGAGCGTAGGATCATTGCTCCATCCTTCAGTGGCTCCTTTCATCCTCAAGACCCTGCATGGAAGTGCACAGAATGCACACTAGAACCCCAGAGTCAAGCACCCACAACTGAGATGAAAGAAACGTAAGTGTAGACTCAAACGTGAGCATGCCTCCAGAAAGACCTTCCTATTCTTAAGTTGCTAGTGACAGTTCCAGGTGGCATACCCATGCAATGAAGTGTGACAGCGTCCTTTCTTCCTTCGGCCTTGCCATTTTCTTCTTCCTCCTTTCCACCTTCCTTTTTCTGCAGACTCTTATTTTCCATCTTCAGAAGACTGAATTCTTTGGAAGAAAGAGCTCGTTCCATTAGCAAGAACTGAAACGCTTTTAGAACCTTACGTCATAAAAGGCCAGTGCTGGACCAGCATGTTCATTAAATGGTCGGCCAGAAATTTAAGTTTATGCATGT
The DNA here is from genome assembly GCA_006176705.1 of Cocos nucifera. Classification (NCBI taxonomy): domain Eukaryota; kingdom Viridiplantae; phylum Streptophyta; class Magnoliopsida; order Arecales; family Arecaceae; genus Cocos; species Cocos nucifera. Next base: position 34,060 of record QRFJ01005222.1, on the reverse strand, counting down.
GTAATTCATGAAATTGCTCATATGCATCACACAGGATGCAGGGAAAATATCATACTGCAACAGATCCCAAGTCTAATAATCACACGAGCTTCTCAGCTCCTCAAGTCCTTGTCATCATCAGACAGTGACTGACTGCTGTCCATCTACGCATCGTAGCCTTAAAAAAGTCTTTCGTGACTTGGATGCTTGGCTGCGACTCTATCACCAAACATCTCTCGCTAGGAGCAAACATTGGCGCGAGCAGTAACGGATATGCTCAACGTTGGCGCAGGAACCTCATTAGACACTCGAAGCTCGCCAAAATGTTGGCCCCACACCTACAAGAAGAGTTTTTGGTGATGACATGCAGCCAAGTATCAATCACGAAAAATGGATTACTTATATTATGGACGTCGCCTGTATTATGGCTATGTTGTCCTACCATTTTTTTGCAGAGACGCTCTTATACCAGAATGCTTTTCACAGCTCTGATGCAGCGATATATTTGCTTCATGGTGGAATCTGCTATCAACGGTTTGCTTGAAACTCTTCAGCTGCAGTCCACATTGCACACAAAAGACTTCCAGATGTCGACTTTCGATCATCTACATCGAGACATGAAATCTGAGTCTGTGTATCCCTGAACTTAGAGTTCTCCGTTACCAAAGACCAACATCATATCCTTAGTTCTTCTCAAGTACTTAAGGATACATTTCACAGAAGTCCAGTGTTCTTCACCTGGATTTGACTGATATCTGCTTGTGACACTCACAGCATGGGCTATATCAGGTCGTGTACATAGCATGGCATACATGAGGCTCCCTATTGCAGAAGCATAAGGGATCTTGCTCATGCGTTCTATTTCCTCAGGTGTGCTAGGGCACATCTTCTTGGAAAGATGAATACCATGTCTGAAGGGTATTAATCCCCTCTTAGAGTTTTCCATACTAAACCTCTTTAGTACTTCCTCTATGTACATCTTCTATGAAAGTCCTAGCATCCTATTCGGTCTATCCCTATAGACCTTAATTCCTAGAATAAAGGATGCTTCACCTAGGTCTTTCATGGAGAATTTCTTGGACAACCATATTTTGACTCTCGTCATGGGAATATCATTCCAATAAGGAGGATGTCATCCACGTACAATACGAGGAAGACAATAGCGCTCTCACCGATCTTTTTGAAGACACACGGTTCCTCTTCATTTTTGATGAAACCAAATATTTTGATCACATCATTGAAATGAGTGTTCTAGCTCCGAGATGCTTGCTTAAGTCCATATATGGACCTTTGCAGCTTGCAAACCTTGTGATCAGTATCACTGGATGTGAAACCTAGCGGCTGTTCCATATAGATATCTTCCTCAAGATATCCATTCAAGAATGCCATTTTCACGTCCATTTGCCATATTTCATAATCGAAATAGGCTGCAACGGCAAGCAATGTGCGGATGGATTTTAGCATAGCCACTGAAAAAAAGATATCCTGATAGTCAATGCCTTCGCGTTGACTATAACCTTTTGCCACTAGTCTAGCCTTGAATGTCTCCACATTCCCATCTACACCAATCTTTCTCTTGAAGATCCATTTACACCCAATAGGTACTATACCTTCTGATGGATCTACTAAGGTCCAGACTTGGTTTGAGTGCATCGAGTCAATTTCTGACTGCATTGCCTCTAGCCATTTCTCGAGTCGATATCTGATATCACCTCATTGTAGGTTTTGGGATCATCACCATGAGCACCATTACCTATGAGGAACATTTCCTCTACTTCCTCTGAAATAATACCTAAGTATCTTTCAGGAGGATGGAAAACTCTTTTCGATCTACGAGGTGGAGGAGGTAGTATTCTTATTGGCTCAACCTGATTTGGTTTCAATTGGTCCTTAGCTCGTTGTACTTGTGAGACTTTCTCATCAAGCTTAATCTGCTTTTCAATGCCGCTATCTTGAATAAACTATTTTTCAAGAAAGATGGCATGTCGACTCACAATCACATTATGGTCTTCTGGAATGTAGAAATAGTATCCTAATGACTCTTTAGGATATCCTATGAATCGAGCTCTGAAGGACCTAAACTCTAACTTGTTCGTTTGTTGTCTTTTGACATGAGCCGGACAACCCCAAATTCTGAGATGACTCAGACTTGGTTTCTTACCGTGCCATATCTCATACGGTATGGTAGGAACGATTTTAGAGGGAAACCCTATTCAGTAGATAAATTGAAGTTAACAATGAGTGTCCCCAAAGAAAATCAGAAAGGTCTGTGAAGCTCATCATGGATCGGACCATATCCAATAGAGTCCGATTTCTCCATTCTGAAACCCGTTGAGTTGAGGTGTTCCTGGTGGAGTCCATTGAGAGACTATGCCATTTTCCTTGAGATAGTCTAGGAATTCCCGGCTAAGGTATTCACCTCCTCGATCTGATCGAAGAACCTTAATGGATTTTTCAGTTTGTTTTTCTACTTCATGTCTGAATTCTTTGAGCTTTTCAAAAGCTTCAGACTTGTCTCTCATAAGATACACATACCCATACCTAGATAGATCATCGATAAAGATAATGAAGTAGACAAAATTGCCTCTAGCCGGCACATCAAATGGGCCGCACATATCAGTATGTACTAGGGCAAGGAGATCTGTGGCCCTTTCCCCATGTCCTACAAAAGGGAGTTTAGTCATTTTGCCTTGAAGACAAGATTCACAAGTTGGATATGACTCAAAAGTCAATGGACTCAATAGCCCATTTTTCTCCAATTTGTTGATCCTATCTTCTGCTATATGACCTAATCTCAGGTGCCATAGATACCTATCATTTGGACTATCCCTAGGTCATTTGGCATTCACGTTTTGCTCGATAGTTAGAACAGGTACATCAATATGTAGCTGATAAAGACCGTTAATAAGGAAACCATTTGCAATTTTATTTCTTTCATAAAGAATGTTACAATGGTCCTTAAAGAAGGTAATCACATAGCCTTCTAGTGCTAAGCATGAAACAGAAATCAAATTCCTGCTAGCTGCAAGGCACATAATAACAGTCTTTCAAAACTAAGTCTAAACCAGATGGTAATCGAAGAGGGTATGTTTCCACCACCACTGCAGCAACTCTTGCTCCATTATCGATGCGTAGGATCATGTCTCCATCCCTCAGCCTCCTGCTATCCTCAAGACCCTGCATGGAAGTGCACAGATGAGCACTAGAACCAGAGTCAAGCACCCAACTGGATGCAGAAGAAACCGTAAGGTTAGACTCAATAACGAGCATACCTCCAGAAGGACCTTCCTTCTTGTTCTTCAGGGTGGCCAGGTAAGTAGGGCAGTTCTGCCTTCAGTGGCCATCGCTGTTGCAATGGAAACTTTTCTTTGACATTTTTTTTCTTCTTCCTCCTTCCACCTTCTGCTTTTTCGCAGACTTCTTTTTCTTTCCATAAGACTTTCTTTTGGAAGAAGTCCATTCCATAGCAAGAACTGAGCCTTTAGAACCTTTCATAGAAAGCTCAGCGGTGACCAGCATGTTCATTAATTCGGCCAAGGAATTTTGAAGTTTATGCATGTGGTAATTCATGATGAATTGCCCATATGCATCAGTCAAGGATTGCAGAATAATATCGTTCTGCAGATCCAAGTCTAACTTCACACCGAGCTTCTCAAGCTCTTTCAAGTCCTTGATCATCATCAGACAGTGATCTTGGACTGACTGTCCCATCACGCATCTTAGCCTTAAAAAGTCATTTCGTGACTTGATACTTGGCTGCATGACTCTATTCACCAAACATCTCTTGTAGGTGAGCCAACATTTGGCGAGCAGTCCTGATATCTTCATGTTGGCGCTGGAGCTCATTAGACATCAAGCCCAACATATAATATCTGGCCTTATTATCTTTGTCTATCCCATTTTTTCAGAGACGCTCTCTGTTCAGTGGATGGACGGGCTGGTAAGGTGGGAGGGTCCTGATCCAATACATGGGTTAACTTCTCAAAATCCAAAATGATTTTGTAGTTTTTGAGCCAATCTTTATAATTGGGTCCGGTCAGTCTATGTGTGTCCAAGATACATGCTAATGGGTTGGACAGCAGACATTTTTCTATAGAGAGTCAAAGATTCTAGTTAGATACTGTAATTATGACTTGATCAATTTATTTAAGAATTTTATTTTTAAATAAATTAGCTCTCACTATTTTCTCTGGATTCCCTACACTCCCTCTGTAGAGATGTGAAAATCTCCATGATTAATGATTTCTAGTGGGTGGTGCGGTCTCACCAACTGACTCATCACCTCACCTAACAGTTATTGGTGATGGGTTAGCCAATGAGTGAACAACTTCTTGTTCAATGATTCTCTAATCATGGTGCACCCAAACTTGGTCTCTAATTCATGAATCTCACCATATCCGGAATATTGATCCACTCCTTAGTTAAGTCAGACCCACCATTTGCACAAACTGAATTCCTAATTGAGTCTCTCACCGTATCCGAAATATTGAGCCCAACTCATCCTCCAGCCCAATAGCATCCAATGCCTAATAGACATGGTTGCATCTTCCTGGTGCAACTGAGCCATTATATCCAGTCAAGAACAATCAATCATGGGAAGGGCCCACACATCTACAATGGTGGAAGACCTCAGACTTAATCTTTTCTTAGAGGAGAATTGATTCAGGTCTCATTAAACTAGACTTGTCATAGTCATAACAATTATGACTAACCTAGTGGCATGGGTTAGCTCGGATTATTGACCACCTCAAATCAGAACTGAGTCAATAGATATGGTCAGGTAAGTGAGACTGGTGGAAGGGATATGCCATTAACTCATACAAGAATGCATTCAGGTCGAGTAGCTCCTAATTAAAAACAAGTCGATCGTATGTGCCAAACTTACCTTAGACACCAAATTATTGAGCCAGAACCAATTGGGTTAGCCTACAATCCAGACTCTAACCTCTGAGCCTAATTAGGTCTTGCTTGATCGTGACTCGATCTTGACCCAGACTTAATCCTATTAGGCTGGTCAATTTAAGCATTGTTGATCCCATCTAACCAACTCTTGATTCGGTTTGATCAACCGCTTAGACCTAATTGAGCTACCCAAGCCCGAACCCAGTATTATGAATATGTCTTAGATCTAAAATTCTCAATTTTAGACCTAATTAATATTTCATAATCTTAATTCTTAATTAAGTAGGGTTCATAAACAAAATATGCACAATAAATCCTAGGATTTCAGGATCTAGGGTTTTGCAGAAAGTAAGTTTTGGATTTCTGATTAAGGACGAACGTGCAGCACCCCTACACGTCATAAGAACACCCCATCGGATGGGAGGAGAGGGCCTTTAAATCCCTTCTTCATTCTTATGACCGGACGGCCAAGAGGAATGCCTTAATCAGGAACATGTAATACTACAAAATAGTTTTAGATCTATATCATATATCTCATATACAAATTAGATCTAATCATGGCATATTTTGCATACATCTCATGTATCGAATCATGCATATTTTTAGATCTAAATTATCTCATAATAATCTAAAAAATTAGATTTAAATTGATCTTATCAAAATAAACTCTAATCTAGACAACTATGTAGAACTATTCTACAACTAGTCTAGACATGCATCAATCATATCTCATATGATGTTTAAAATTAAATAATTTTTATTTGCTATTTTTTAAGATGTTATTATAATAATTATAATATCAAAAAATAGTAAATAAATAGATCTAAAATATAATTTAATCAAATTAAATTATAAACATGCAAGACTATTCTATAGAACTATTCTATTTTAGAACTAGTCATGCATATTTTCTAATCTTAGATCCAAATCATTTAATTTTAATTTTTTCTAATTTCAGATCTGATCACATCTCATGTGACATCTAAAATTACTTATTTTTTAATTAAAATAAATTTAAAATTAGATCTAAACACTTTAGAACCTTGGCTCTGATACCAGTTGAAGGAAAATCCTAATTTCCCGGATCAGGTTCGTTCAGATCTGATCGGATCAAGAGATATATTTTAAAAATTTTCTCTCTTTGATCCTAATCAGATCTGAGATATTTTAGATCTAATTTTTATTAATTCTAATAATTAAAATAAAATCTAAATAAATTAAATCAAATTTAATTTACCTTGATGTGGGGTAATCCTATTACCCGTTGATGATCCTATAAGCAGCGGAAGGTTCTGGATCTAGCCACGCAAGTGCCTGGCCTCTATCGATATCCACTCAGGCTAGATCTAGAGATCCTCTTCTTCTCTATCATGTCTCCAAAAATTAGATCTGGATCTGATCTGGAGGATCTTCAAAATACCTTTCGAAGATCAGCAGTTGTCCTTTGCAGCAGCGCAGCCTTCTAGCCTTTCTGTCGCCTTTCTCTCATCTGGATTGCACCAACTTGGATCCCAAACACTTTTGGGCGTGGAGAGGAGAGGGAGAAGATGGACTTGGCATGGAGGAGGAAGAGGGAGGCAGCCTTGGGGCATGGAGAATTGTGTTCTTTTTTTTGAGTTGGGCGCAGGGTCTTATTTATAGACTATGCATGATCCAACTCCTCTTCTTCCCAACCAATCACAACCCTTTGTGAAATCAGATCTAAATCTGATTGGTGGAAATAGAGTCCCTTGGATTCCTCCTTAGATGGCACCTAAGACCAGTCAAACTTGGTTCTTAGGAGAAGTCTAATCAAAATCCAAAAAGGAGATGGAGTCCCTGTCCAATAGGGACTCCTGGGCGCCTCCAGCTTGGGCACACGCCAAGCTTGGTGGCGTGCGCCCTCCTCCTTGCCAGGTTCTGACAGGAGGACAAGCCCCCACCAGCTCTCCAATAGGTGCGTGACATGTGGACAGAAGTCAAAGTATCAATGATCAACATTTGATCAGTCAAAGGTCAACTTTTGACCAAAGTCAAAGGACGAGAAATGGTAGGTGACCAAAAATGGCTAGGTATTATCTTACAAAATAAGACAACCCTTTTCTAACCTAGACAGGCTCCAGTCAGACCAAGTGAAGGCCTCTGATTGAGCACAAACTCCTTTGGCTCAGTCAGGACAACTATTTATGATAGTAAAAGAAGAACGTTAGGTTCAATCGAGTGCTAGCACGATTTTCTTGAACCTAATTGAATCTCATTCAGATCAATTGAACTGAATCAGTTCAATTGATGATCACCAGATTCAAACCCTTATTTGTGTGACCCAGTTAGGTTTAGTTCTGTATGGTAATGGGATATGTCATGATCTCTATCATCGACATCATCGAAACTCCTTTCGATGGATCAGAACTCTTCTGATTCGAACAGCTAGAATGATCGATCATCTAAATCATTCTAATTGCTCCCAAAATCCACCAGTGACACCTAGCAGTATATGGTGGCAACCCATCAGAGCTAAATGCAAATCCTCTTGGTGCAGCTACCTATGTGATTAAGTTCTTCTATCTTGAGCCCCGATCAGATTAGGGTTAAGGTGAACTCGTCAAACCCTAGTTTCTGTCATATGATGTAATCATTCGATTCAAGTCCGATGTGAAAACCTAAATAGAAACTCTTTCTATTATTTCACTCTGCCATGGCCATGAGCTTCTGAACTTGATTCTCATGATCATCATAGGGCTGCTCCTCTACCACCGAGGTAGATAGATTCCATCTTGATGCAATCCAGTTCCTACAATGAACATGCTATAGCCAACATACACCTCAGAATTTTGAATGGCTAGAAGATTGAGTTATGGTGTAGTCAAACTATAACACCCTTAAGGTGAACTGCCGATGCACCTTAGGTCAGAGAACCAGACACACCACTACAGCATCGAGTCAGTCATTGACGAGAAGATAGACTTCCTAATGACTACTTGAGGTGGTCACGCTCAGTGCCCTCGTTCTCTAACGAGTGCCTGTACTCTCACTCTGGTGTCCCCACACCGTAGACTTAAGACTCATCTACTAAAGAAAAGCGATTGTACACCAACCTTTCGGATCAATCCCCATCCTCATGATGATCCTACGGTCGGAAGCATTTTATGAGTTAATAATGATTATTCATGTCTTAAATTTTCAACTCTTAAAAATATGAATTATCATTACCATTAACTTAAAGGATGTATCACAGACACTAAATACACATTTGTGATAGAAAATAATCCATTTTATTGATTATAGTCAAAATTATAATTTTGCTTCTAGAAGTGTATTAAAAGTGTCAGCCAATTCTGGCTTCTAGGACACATATATCTAACACCCTCTTCGACTACCATCTGGCTTAGATTTAGTACTTAAGGATTGTTATTATGTGCCTGCTGCAAGCAGAAATTTGATTTCTGTTTCATGTTTAGCACAAGAAGGCTATGTAATTAGTTTTCTTAAGGACCATTGTAATATTCTTTATAAAAAGAATAAAATTATAAGTGGTTTCGTTATTAACAGGTCTCTATCGATTACACATTGATGTATCTATCTTTAATATTGAGCAAAATATGAATGCCATGGGATCAAATGACCTAAGGATAGTCCAAATGATAGGTATCTATGGCACCAATGGCTAGGTCATATAGCAGAAAATATGATTAACAAGTTGGAGAAAATTGGGCTATTGAATCCATTGACTTTCGAGTCATATCCAATTTATGAATCACGTCTTCATGGCAAAATAACTAAGCTTTCTTTTGTAGGACATGGGGAAAAGGCCACGGATCTACTTGCGCTAGTACATACTGATGTGTGTGGCCCATTTGATGTGTCGGCTAGAGGCAACTTTGTCTACTTCATAACCTTTATCGATGATTTATCTCGGTATGGTATGTGTATCTTATGAGATACAAGTCTGAAGTCTTTGAAAAGTTTAAGAAATTTAGATATGAACTGAAAAAGCAAACTAGAAAATCCATTAAGGTTCTTCAATCAAATCAAGGAGGTGAATACCTTAGTCAAAAATTCATGGACTATCTCAAGCAATATGGTATAGTCTCTCAATGGACTCTACCTGGAACACCTCAACTCAATGGGGTTTCGGAATGTAGGAACAGGATCCTATTAGATATGGTCCGATCCAGATGAGCTTCACAGACCTCCCTAATTTTCTTTGGGGATATAGTCTGTTAATTGCTATATATTTACTGAATAGAATTTTCTCTAAAATTATTCCTACCACACCGTATGAGATATGGCATGATAAGAAACCAAGTCTGAGTCATCTCAGAATTTGGGGTTGTTTGGCTCATGTCAAAAGATAACAAGCGAACAAGTTAGACTATAGGTTCTTTAGAGCTTGATTCATAGGATATCCTAAAGAGTCATTAGAATATTATTTCTACATTCCAGAAGACCATAATGTGATTGTAAGTCGGCATGCCATCTTTCTTGAAATAATAGTTTATTCAAGATGGTGGCATTGGAAAGTAGATCAAGCTCGAGGAAAAAGTTTCTTAAGAGCAACAAGCTGAGGACCCTATGGAACCAAATCAGGTTGAGCCAATACAATCAGTACCTCCACCTCGTAGATCAAAAAAGATTTTTCATCCCTCTAAGAGGTACTTAGGTACTATTTCAAAGAAAGTAGAAAAAATATTCCTCGTAGGTAATGAAGTTCATGGTGATGATCCCAAAACCTATGATGAGGTGATATCGAATATCGACTCCGAGAAATGGTTAGAGGCAATGAAGTCAGAAATTGATTGGATGAACTCAAACCAAGTCTAGACCTTGGTAGATCCACCTGAAGGTATAGTACCTATTGGGTGTAAATAGATCTATAAGAGAAAGATTGGTAAAGATGGAAATGTGGAGATATTCAAAGCTAGATTAGTGGCAAAAATGTATAGTCATCACAAAGGCATTGACTATCAGAATATCTTTTCGCCAGTAGCCATGCTAAAATCCATCCGCACATTACTTGTTATTGCTGCCTATTTCAATTATGAAATATGGCAAATGGATGTGAAAACGGCGTTCTTAAATGGATACCTTGAGGAAGATATCTATATGGAACAGCCACTAGATTTCACATCCAGTGATGCTGATCACAAAGTATGCAAGCTGCAAAGGTCCATATATGGACTTAAGCAAGCATCTCAGAGCTGGAATACTCATTTTAATGATGTGATCAAATTATTTGATTTCATCAAGAATGAGAAGGAACCATGTATTTTTAAAAAGGTTAGTGGGAGCGCTATTATTTTTCTCGTACTGTACGTAGATGATATCCTCCTTATTGGGAATGATATTCCCATGTTGATCATAGTTAAAATATGGTTATCTAATAAATTCTCCACAAAAGACCTAGGAGAAGCATCCTTCATTCTAGGAATTAAGGTCTATAGAGATAGACTGAATAGGATGCTAGGTCTTTCACAAAAGATGTACATAGAGGAAGTGCTAAAGAGATTTAGCATGGAAAACTCCAAGAGGGGATTGGTATCCTTCAGACATGGCATTCATCTCTCTAAGAAAATATGTCCAAACACACCTGAGGAGATTAGATGCATGAGCAAGATCCCATATGCTTCAGCAATAGGGTGCCTCATGTATGCCATGTTACATACACGACCTGATATAGCCCATACAGTGAGTGTCACGAACAGATATCAGTCAAATCCAGATGAAGAATACTAGACTTCTGTGAAATGTATCCTTAAGTATTTGAGAAGAACTAAGGATATGTTGTTGATTTTTAGTAATAGAGAACTCCAAGTCCAGGGGTATACAAACTTAGATTTTATGTTTGATACAGATGATCGAAAGTCAACATCTGAGAGTTTGTTTATGTATAATGGTGGTGCTATCAGTTAGAAGAGTTTCAAGTAGACAGTGATAGCAGATTCCATCATGGAAGCAAAATACATCGCTACATCAAAAGCTGAGAAGGAGGCATTCTGGAACAAAAATTTACCGCAGAAATTAAAGTGATGCCATCGGATGCCATTCCTCTATACTATGACAACAATGGCACCATAGCCCTTGCTAAGGAGCTGAGGTCTCATCAAAAATCCAAGCACATCGAGTGGTGATACCACCTCATCCGTGATTACCTCGAGAAAGGTTACGTCGAGGTCAAGAGAGTCAACTCCGTAGATAATGCGGCAGATCCACTTACAAAGCTGTTGGGCTAGCAGAAGATTGAAGGCCACCTTGAGAAGATGGGACTTAGATTTGTAGCCAATTGATTTTTGGTCCAGTGAAAGTTTGTTAGATATGTGTGCCCTAAAAGCCAGACTGGCTGACACTTGTAATACACTTCTAAGGATAAAATTATAATTTTGACTATAAATATTAAAGTGAGTTATTTTCTATCATAGTGTGTATTTAAAAGTATCTATGATAGATTCCTTGAGTTAATGTTAATGATAGTTCATATTTTCAAGAGTTGAAAATTTAAGACATGAATTTTCATTATTAACTTATAAAATGCTCCCGACCGTTGGATCATCATGAGGATGGTGATTGATCCAAAAGATTGGTGAACGATCACTATTTAGGATAGATGAATCTTGAGTCTATGGTGTAGAGACATCGGAGCAAGAGTATAGGTACTCGTTAGAGAATGAGGGCACTAAACGTGGCCACCTCGAGCAGTCATGAGGAAATCTACCTTCTCATCAATGACTAGCTCGAAGCTATAATGGTGTATTTGATTCTTTGATCTAAGATGCATCGATAGTTCACCTTGATGGTGTTATAGTTTGACTATACCATAACTCGGTATCCTAGCCATTCAAAATTCTGAGGCATATGTTGGCTATAGCATGTTCATTGTAGGAATTAGATTGCACCAATAGGGGATCTATCTATCTCGGTATATGAGGAATAGCCCTATGATGATCATGAGAATCAAGTCCATAAGCCCATGGCCATGGCAGAGTGAAATAATAGAAAGAGTTTCTATTAAAGTTTTCACATTGGATTTGAATCGAATGATTAATTCATATAACGGATATTAGAGTTTGACGAGATCACCTTAACCTTAATCCGATTGGAGCTCAAGATAGAGGAACCTAATCACATAGGTAACTGCACCAAGTGGTTTTTTTTTAGTTCTGATGGGTTGCCACCATATACTGTTTGGTGTCACCAGTGGATTTTGGAAGCAATTAGAATGATTTGGATGATTAATCATACTAGTTGTCTGAATCAAAAAAGTTCTGATCCATCGAAAGGTATTTCGATGATGTCGATGGTAGAGATTGCGACCTATCCCATTACCATATGGAATTAAACCTAACTAGGTCATACAAACAAGGGTTTGGATCTAGATGTCATCAATTGGACTAATCCAGTTCAATTGATTTGAATAAGATTCAATTTGGTTCAAGAAAATTATGGTGGCACACGATTGAGCCTAATGTTCTCCATTAATAATCATTAAAGCTTATTTTGACTGAGCCAAATTTATTTGGACTCACTCAGGAACCTTTACTTAGTCTAGCTGGAGCTTGTCTAGATCAGAAAAGGGTTGTCTTAATTTATAAAATAAATTTAAGACAACACCTGCCATTTTCGATCACCTGCTAATTTTAGTTTTTGGACATTGGTCAAATGTTGATCCTGGATACTTGGACATCTACCCATGTGTCATGCGCCTATAGGAGAGTACCTGGGACCTTGTCCCCCTACTAAATGTAGACAGAAAGAGGGTGCACACCTATGGAGGCATGTGCCCCATGAGGATAAAGGAGGAGTCCCATACAGATGGGACTCTAGGGTTGCTTCAGGGGATTAAACTCTATGGTGCCAAGAACTCTTGTTTGACCCAATTCTGGTGCCACCTTAGAAGATTTTTTAGGGTCTCTCATCTAATAGGATCAGATGATGTCATCCCACCAATCAGATTTAGATCTGATTGCTTAAAGGGTCGTGATTGGTCGAGATGATGTGGTACTACATGGCGTAGCAAGGTCTATATAAACCCTGTCTGCACCTAGGTTTTTAATATTTCTGCCTTTAGCCCACACCACAAAGCCTCTCTCCCTCCTTCTTTATGCCACCCTCTGGTCATCTCTCTCCTCTCCATGCCCAAGGGATTTTGGGCATGAATAAGGTGCGATCCAAGCAAGTAAAAGGTGCCGGGAAAGGAAGAAAGCAGATTACTGCAAGAGACAACAACAGTTTTTCAAAAGGAGTTTTGAAGATCTTCTATATCTGATTTTTGAAGGATTGATTGAGAAGAAGAAGATCTTTAGATCCTGTCCGAGTGGATATCGATAGAGGCTAGGCACTTGCGTGGTTACATCCAGAACCTCAGACGAACATCGGGATCATCACAAGATAATTGGATTATCTAAAATAAAGATATAATTAAATTTAATTTAATTTTTATTTTTATTTTATTTTTATTATCAGATCAATAAGATCAGATCTGAAGAGTCTCAGATCCGATTAGGATCTCAGAGGAAAAATTTTTGAAATATCCCTCCTGATCTAATCAAATCTCAATGAATCTGATCCAGAAAATAGGTTTTTTCCTTTAGATTTTTGCAGGTAGGCCAAGCATCCAATGAAGTAAAAGAAGCTAATTCTTATGGATGGATGGTTTGGACTTGAAAAAAAAAGGATGATGATGGTTGGTAAAAGCTAAAACTTTCTCCACATCATACCATTAATATACACTAAATTTATTTAGAGTGAATAATTGATTTTGATGATTTATTCATGCTTATAATGATCATACTCCATGACCTGAATGTTTTGATGTATTGCTTAAAACTAGTATATCATTTTGATTGTTTGTTTTTAAGCTTATATTGTTATCCTAAATTTAGCATGATATCTCAACTTTTTCTTATCAATTATATATTTGAGAAACTTAAATCAACAAAAGCTTAATTGACTGAAATCTCTTAAGAAAAAAGAAAGAACAAATATTAAAGTTGGAATCAAAAAATTTTTGATATATTTTACTTGAAAAACCCCATCCTTTGAAATCCTAAAGTGATATCAATAAAAATTTGATATCAAACATGCTTATTTCGGAATTAGATGTTCTATATAGTTCAAATTTGATCCTCTTTTAAAAATAAATTTTTTGAATTTGATAATTAAATTATCTAAATTTTGAAAGTTAAATTTGGTATCAATTAAACTTATAATAAAAATGCTTATTTTGAAAGAAAACAAGGAGGAAAAGTTAAAAAGAAATTTAAGGCATTAATTACGAAAAATAGGGGGAGAAAATATTATTGAAACTATTTTGGAACTTAACAAAAATAGAAATTATGGATGATCATTTACACTTCACTTGTTTTGATTGATTTATTTCAAGTAATTATTTATAATTCATGTGTTTTAATCATATCATCATTCTCTTTAACAATTAATCATATCTTTGATCTTAAATTCTCAAACAATTGTATTATGTCCCTTTTTAATTTGAGCTTTCATATGATCTTGATCTCTTAGTTTAATTCAATTGATTAGATTGTCAAATTATTTTTGATGACTAATTGGAGTTAAAGTAAATTTAAAACATATTCTCACTTCAAACTAATTTGATTTAATGAGTTTGATAATCTGATTTACCATGTTGATACATACATTCAAATTTAGAAACTTATTTGAAAATCTAAATGTAATACTAAAATTTTGATGTGCATGAAGAATTTCTTATAAAATTAATTGTATAAAAAATCTTTTACTTAAGAAATAAGTTTAAATAAGTGATTCTCATTTTCCTTAATACTATATATTAAAATAAATGATTTGCTTGATACATTTCTGATGCATACCCTTTTTAAACTAAACTGACTAAAATTTTTTAAGAAAATGAAAGATTGGATATTAAAGTATATATTATACTTGATTTTATGATCAAATCTTTTAAAAAACTTTATTCATCTTAAAGCTTAAAAGTTCACATTTAAAAATCTGATTAAATGTCATATTCATTCAAAAAGGAGGAGAGCCTTTGATATTTAAATTTAAGCTAATTTTTAAAATTAAAATAAATATTTTAAACTTATTTTGAGTTAAAGGATAAATTTTCAAAAAGAAGATGGTTTAGTTAAATTAATTTTTTGAACTTGATACATTTTTTACTTCTAAACATCTCTAAATTGATACAATTCTTGTATGTTGACTTTGATGATTTTTCTTTATCCTTTCCATAAGCTTTTTGATGCTGTCAAAAAGGGGGAGAGGAACGTTGAGTGTATGCTTAAAGGATTAATGCTTAAGAAACTTAATGAATTTGATGTTTGAAACATTAATACTCATGGATTTCAATTGAGACATAAACTTGAAATGAGTATATAAAATATGTGCAATAAATGAATTATGTACAATGAACTAAAAGATTAATTGAGAATATTTATGAAGTACTCTTTTATATGTTTAATCTATACTTCATGATACATTTTGACAAAATTCATTGAAACATATTATTTATTTTTATTGCGCATATACTCAAGGTGTTGTCATTATGAAAAAGGAGAAGATTGTTGGTCCTAAGATTGATTTTGATGATTACAAAATATTAAGTATAAATGATACTAATCATGCATTTCAAGAATGTATGTAGAACTTTTCATGTACTTAAAATGAAGAATTTATCCATAGAAGAAATCCCATTAAAAGAAGAAAAGTTAAAGAAAAGAATGATTTCAAATGCTCAAATAAAGCTCAAACAAGAAGTTTTGAAAACCTCAATGGTGGAAAAGACCATAAAAATCAAGATGGAAGAAGCCCTCAAAAGTTGAAGACAAATAGCCACTCATGCAGAATTATATGTAGAATTATTGAAGACTGAGAACTTAGATGATCCAGTGAAAAACTGAGCTAGCTCAGTACTTAGTCAGCTCAGTGAAAAATTAGGTTGGCTCATTCTTAGAAAATAAAAAAAATAGAAAGTTGATTTTTGAATTCTACTGATACTGAGCCGACCTAGTGAAATATTGAGCCAACCTAGTTAAAAACTAAACCGACCCAGTGATTGTAATGACTAGTTTTTTGCATGACTTCAAATGGCTAGTTTTTCACTCCAATGGCTATTTCAGTCCTTCCAAAGGCCAAAACTCCTCCAATAACTTTCAAGCATATAAAAGGCTACAGACTCAATGGAGAAAGCAAGCAAGTGGATTAAAAAGAAGAAATCATTAGGGGGTGCTTGGTTCGTGATGGGACTCAAAATCGGAATGAAAATTGGAATAGATTGGAATTGAAATTGGAATGGTCTAATCCTCTGAAGTGTTTGGTTCATGATCAAAATTAGAATTAAAATAGAAATAAAAATTTGAATCTGTAGAAAAGAGTAGGGATTGAGTTTTATGTAGATTGGTGAAGGAAAAATCCTGATTTTTTGGATTAGATTCGTTCAGATCTGATCGAATCAAGAGATATATTTCAAAAAAAAAAATTTTTGATTGAAATTAGATCTAAGATGTTTTAGATCTGATTTTTATTATTTTAATAATTAAAATAAATTTAGATAAATTAAATTAAATTAAATTTATCTTGAAGTAGGATAATCCTATTACCCGTTGATGATAATGTAAGCAGCGGAAGGTTCTAGATCTAGCCACGTAAGTGCCTGACCTCTACCGGTATCCACTTGGGTTGGATCTAGAGATCCTCTTCTTCTCTATCACATCTCCAAAAATCAAATCTGAATCTGATTTGGAGGATCTTCAAAATACCTTTCAAAGATCAGCAGTTGTCCTTTGCAGCAGCGCAGCCTTCTAGCTTTCTATCGCCTTTCCCTCATCTGGATTGCACCAACATGGATCCCTAACTCCTTTGGGCATGGAGAGGAGAGGGAGAAGATGGACTTGGCATGGAGGAGGAGAGGAGAGGCAGTCATGGGGCATGGGATTTTTCTCAATACTTTTTGAGTTGGGCGCAGGGTCTTATTTATACACTATGCGTGATCCAACTCCTCTTCTTTCCAACCAATCACAATCCTTTATGAAATCAGATCTAAATCTGATTGATGGGAATAGAGTCCCTTGGATTTCTCCTTAGATGGCACCTAAGACCAGACAAACATGATTCTTAGGAGAAGTCTAATCGAAATCTAAAAAGGAGATGGAGTCCCTGTCCAATAGGGACTCCTAGGCGCCTCCAGCTTGGGCACACGCCAAGGGTGGCATGCGCCCTCCTCCTTACCAGGTTCTAGCAACAGGACAAGCCCCCACCAGCTCTCCAATAAGTGCATGACACGTGGATAGAAGTCAAAGTGTCAATGGTCAACATTTGACCAGTCAAAGGTTAACTTTTGACCAAAGTCAAAGGATGAGAAATGGTAGGTGACCAAAAATGGTAGGTATTGTCTTACAAAATAAGACAACCCTTTTCTAACTTGGACAGGCTCCAGTCAAACCAGGTGAAGGATTCTGATCGAGCACAAACTCCTTTGGCTCAGTCAGGACAACTACTTATGATAGTAAAAGAAGAATGTTAGGTTCAATCGAGTGCTAGCACGATTTTCTTGAACCTAATTGAATCTCATTCAGATCAATTGAACTAGATTAGTTCAATTGATCATCACTAGATTCAAACCCTTGTTTGTGTGATCCAGTTAGATTCAGTTCTGTATGGTAATGGAATATGTCATGATCTCTATCATCGACATCATCGAAACTCCATTCGATGGATCAAAACTATTCTGATTCGAACAGCTGGAATGATCGATCATCTAAATCATTCTAATTGCTCCTAAAATCCACTAGTGACACCTAGCAGTATATGGTGGCAACCCATCAGAGCTGAATGCGAACCTCTTGGTGCAGCTACCCATGTGATTAAGTTCTTCTATCTTGAGCCCCGATCAGATTAGGCTTTAGGTGAACTCATCAAACCCTAGTTTCTGTCATATGATGTAATCATTCTATTTAAGTCCAATGTGAAAACCTAAATAGAAACTCTTTCTATTATTTCACTCTGCCAAGGCCATGGGCTTCTAGACTTGATTCTAATGATCATTATAGGGCTGCTCCTCTACCACCGAGGTAGATAGATTCCATCTTGATGCAATCTAGTTCCTATAATGAACATGTTATAGCCAACATACACCACAAGATTTCGAATGGCTAGGAGATCGAGTTATGGTGTAGTCAAACTATAACACCCTCAAGGTGAACTATCGATGCATCTTAGGTCAAAGAACCAGACACACCACTGCAGCATTGAGTCTGTCATTGACGAGAAGGTAGACTTCCTAATGACTACTCGAGGTGGTCACGCTTAGTGCCCTCGTTCTCTAACGAGTACCTATACTCTCACTTTGGTGTCTCCACACCGTAGACTCAAGACTCATCTACTAAAGAGAAATGATTGTACACCAACCTTTCAGATCAATCACCATCCTCATGATGATCCTATGGTCGGGAGCATTTTATGAGTTAATAATGATTATTCATGTCTTAAATTTTCAACTCTTGAAAATATGAATTATCATTACCATTAACTCAAAGGATGTATCACAGATACTAAATACACATATGTAATAGAAAATAATCCATTTTATTGATTATAATCAAAATTATAATTTTACCCCTAGAAGTGTATTATAAGTGTCAGCCAATTCTGGCTTCTAGGGCACATATATCTAAAATCTTCCACTTGTCCTAAAGCCAATTGGCTATAAGTATCCCATCTTCTCAAGGTGGATTTTGAATTTTTATTGTCCCAATGGCATTGTATGTGGGTCTGCCACATTGTCTGTGGAGTCGACTCTCTTGACCTCGACGTAATCCTTCTCGAGGTAATCACGGATGAGGTGGTATCGCCACTCAATGTGCTTAGATTTCTGATGAGACCTCAGTTCCTTAGCAAAGGCAATGGCACCATTGTTGTCGCAGTATAGAGGAATGGCATCTGATAGCATTACTTCGATTTCTGCAGCAAACTTCTTATACCAGAATGCTTTCTTCACAGCCTCTGATGTAGTGAAATATTCTACTTCCATGGTGGAATCTGCTATAACGGTTTGCTGAAACTCTTCCAGCTGACAGCACCACCATTGCACATAAATAGACTCCTAGATGTCGACTTTCGATCATCTACATCAGATAAAAAATCCGAGTCTATGTATCCCTGGATGTGGAGTTCTCCGTTACCAAAGACCAACATCATATCCTTAATTCTTCTCATGTACTTAACGATACATTTCACAGAAGTCCAGTGTTCTTCACTTGGATTTGACTGATATCTGCTTGTGACACTCAGAGCATGGGCTATATTAGGTCGTGTATATAGCATGGCATACATGAAGCTCCATATTGCAGAAGTATAAGGGATCTTGCTCATGCATTCTGTTTCCTCAGGTGTGCTAGGGCACATCTTCTTGGAAAGATGAATACCATATCCGAAGGGTATTAATCCCCACTTAGAGTTTTCCATACTAAACCTCTTTAGTACTTCCTCTATGTACATCTTCTGTGAAAGTCCAAGCATCCTATTTGGTCTATCTCTATAGACCTTAATTCCTAGAAAAAAGGATGCTTCACCAGGGTCTTTTATGGAGAATTTCTTGGACAATCATATTTTGACTCTCGTCATCATGAGAATATCATTTCCAATAAGGAGGATGTCATCCACGTATAATACGAAGAAGACAACAGTGCTCCCACTGATCTTTTTGAAGACACATGGTTCCTCTTCATTTTTGATGAAACCAAACGTTTTGATCACATCATTGAAATGAGTGTTCCAGCTCTGAGATGCTTGCTTAAGTCCATATATGGACCTTTGCAGCTTGCAAACCATGTGATCAGTATCATTGGATGTGAATGTTAGATATATGTGCCCTAGAAGCCAGAATTGGCTAACACTTGTAATACACTTCTAGGGGCAAAAATGTAATTTTGACTAATATCAATAAAATGGATTATTTTTTATCACATATGTGTATTTAGTGTCTGTGATACATCTTTTGAGTTAATGGTAAGGATAATTCATATTTTGAAGAGTTGAAAATTTAAGACATGAATAATCATTGTTAACTCATAAAATGCTCCCGACCATAGGATCATCATGAGGATGGTGATTGATCCGAAAGGTTGGTGTACAATCGCTTCTCGTTAGTAGATGAGTCTTGAGTCTACGGTGTGGAGACATCGGAGCGAGAGTACAGGTACTCGTTAGAGAACGAGGGCACTGAGCGTGACCACCTCGAGTAGTCATTAGGGAGTCTACCTTCTCGTCAATGACTGACTCGATGCTGCAGTAGTGTGTCTGGTTCTTTGACCTGAGATGCATCGGCAGTTCACCTTGAGGGTGTTATAGTTTGACTACACCATTACTCGATCTCCTAGCCATATGGAACCCTGAGGTGTATGTTGGCTATAGCATGTTCATTGTAGGAACTGGATGGCATCAAGATGGAATCTATCTACCTCGGTGGTAGAGGAGTAGCCCTATGATAATCATGAGAATCAAGTCCAGAAGTCCATGGCCATGGCAGAGTGAAATAATAGAAAGAGTTTCTATTTAGATTTTCACATCGGACTCGAATCGAATGATTACATCATATGACAGAAACTAGGGTTTGATGAGTTCACCTTAACCCTAATCTGATCGGAGCTCAAGATAGAAGAACTTAATCACACAGGTAGCTATACCAAGAGGTTTGCATTCAGCTCTGATGGGTTGCCACCATATACTGCTAGGTGTCACTGGTGGATTTTGGGAGCAATTAGAATGATTTAGATGATCGATCATTCTAGCTGTTCGAATCAGAAGAGTTCTGATCCATCGAAAGGAGTTTCGATGATGTCGATGATAGAGATCATGACATATCCCATTACCATACAGAACTGAACCTAACTAGGTCACACAAATAAGGGTTTGAATCTGGTGATCATCAATTGAACTGATCCAGTTCAATTGATCTGAATGAGATTCAATTAGGTTCAAGAAAATCGTGCTAGCACTCGATTGAACCTAACGTTCTTCTTTTGCTATCATAAATTAGTTGTCCTGAACTGAGCCAAAGGAGTTTGTGCTCAATCAGAGGCCTTCATATGGTCTGACTGGAGGTTGTCCAAGTTAGAAAAGGTTATCTTATTTTGTAAGACATTACCTGCCATTTTTGGTCACCTGCCATTTCTTGTTCTTTGACTTTGGTCAAAAGTCTACCTTTGACTGGTCAAATGTTGACCTTTGACACTTTGACTTTTGACCACACGTCATGCATCTATTGGAGAGCTGGTGGGGGCCTGTCCCCCTGTCAGAACCTGGCAAGGAAGAGGGCGCATGCCAAGGGTGGCGTGCACCCAAGTTGAAGGCGCCTAGGAGTCCCAGTTGGACAGGGACTCCATCTCCTTTTTGGATTCCAATTAGAGTTCTCCTAAGAACCAACTTTGAATGATCTTAGGCGCCCTCTAAGGAGAAATCTAGGGGACTCTATTCCCATCAATCAGATTTAGATCTAATTTCACAAAGAGTTGTGATTGGTTGGGAAGAAGAGAAGTTGGATCACAGACAGTCTATAAATAAGACCCTGCGCCCAACCCAGATTGTGATTGAAAGTTTGAGAAATTCAACCCCATGCCCCAAGGCTGCCTCTCCCCTCTTCCTCCATGCCAAACCCACCTTCTCCCTCTCCTCTCCACGTCCAAATGAGTTTTGGAGCTTGGTTGGTGCGATCCAGATCAAAAAATGGCGAGTGAAAGCTAGAAGGCTGCACTGCTGCAAAGGATGACTGCTGATCTTCAAAAGGAGTTTTGAAGATCCTCTAGATCGAATCCAAATCTGATTTCTAGAGACGTGATAGAAAAGAAGAAGATCTTCAGATCCAGCCCAAGTGGATACCGGTAGAGGCCAAGCACTTACGTGGCTAGATCCAGAACCTTTCGCTGCATACGGGATCATCAACGGGTAATAGGATTACCCAAAATCAAGGTAAATTAAATTTGATTTAATTTATCTAGATTTTATTTTATTTCTAAAATAATAATAATTAGATCTAAAATATCTCAAATCTGATTAGAATCAAAGAGAAAAATTTTTGAAATATATCTCTTGATCTGATCAGATCTGAACAAACCTGGTCCAGAAAAATCAGGATTTTCCTTCAACTGGTATCAGAGCCAAGGTTCTAAAAGTAGTTTAGATCTGATTTTAAATTTATTTTAATTAAAAAATAAATGATTTCAGATGTCACATGAGATGTGAGAGAGATCTGGAAAAAGAAAAAATTAAAATTAAATGATTTGGGATCTAAGATTTTGAAAATATGCATGACTAGTTCTAAAATAGAATAGTTCTATAGAACCTAGTCTTGCATGTTTTTGATTTAATCTATTAAATCATATTTTAGATCTATTTATTTACTATTTTTGCGATATTATAATAGTTATAATAACATCTAAAAAATAGTAAATAAAAATTATTTAATTTTAAATATCATATGAGATATGATAGATGCATGTCTAGACTTAGTTGTAGAATAGTTCTACATAATTGATCTAGATTAGAATTTATTTTGATTAGACCCTCAATTTAAATCTAATTTTTTAGATGGTATTATGAGATAATTTAGATCTAAAAATATGCATGATTCGATACATGAGATGTATGCAAAATATGCCATGATTAGATCTAATTTGTATATGAGATATATGATATAGATCTAAAACTGTTTTGTAGTATTGCATGTTCCTGATTAAGGCGTTCCTCTTGGCCGTTCGATCATAAGAATGAAGAAGGATTTAAAGGCCCTCTCTTTCCATTCGATGGAATGTTCTTAGATGTGTAGGGGTGCTGCGTGTTCGTCCTTAATCAGAAATCCAAAACTTACTTTCTGCAAAACCCTAGATCCCGAAACCCTAGGATTTATTGTGCATATTTTATTTATGAACCCTACTTAATTAAAAATTAAATTATGGAATATCAATTAGGTCTAAAATTGAGAATTTCAGATCTAAGACATATTCATAATACTGGGTTCGGGCTTGGGTAGCTCAATTAGGTCTAAGCGGTTGATCAAACCAATTAAGAGTTGGTTAGATGGGATCAACAATGCTTAAATTGACCAGCCTAATAGGATTAAGTCTGGGTCAAGATCGAGTCACGATCAAGCAAGACCTAATTTGGCTCAGAGGTTAGAGTCTGGATTGTAGGCTAACCCAATTGGTTCTGGCTCAACAATTTGGTGTCTAAAGTAAGTTTGGCACGTATGACCGACTGGTTTTTAATTAGAAGCTACTCAACCTGAATGCGTTCTTGTACGAGTTAATGGCATATTCTTTCCACCGGTCTCACTTACCTGGCCATATCTGTTGACACAATTCTGATCTGAGGTGGTCAATAATCCGAGCTAACCCATGCCACTAGGTTAGTCATAATTGTTATGACTATAACAAGTCTAGTTTAATGAGACCTGAATCAATTCTTCCTAAGAAAAGATTAAGTCTGAGGTCTTCCACCATTGTAGATGTGCGGGCCCTTCCTGGAGTTGATTGTTCTCGACTGGATACAGTGGCTCAGTTGCACCGAGAAAGATGCAACCATGTCTATTAGGCATTGGATGCTATGGGCTGGAGGATGAGTTGGGCTCAATATTCCGGATACGGTGAGAGACTCAATTAGGAACCCAGTCTATGCAAATGGTGGGTCTGACTTAACTAAGGAGTGGATCAATATTTCGATATGTAGATTCATGAATTAGAGACCAAGTTTGGGTGCACCATGATTAGAGATCATTGAACAAGGTTGTTCACTCATTGGCTAACCCATCACCAATAACTGTTAGGTGAGGTGATGAGTCAGTTGGTGAACCGCACTGATCCTAATTTTTCGAACTAGGTTATTCAGATCTGATCAGATCAAGAGATATATTTCAAAAATTTTTTCTCTTTGATCCAATCAGATCTTGATATATTTCAGATCTGATTCTTATTATTTAATAATTAAAATAAAATTAAATAAATTAAATCAAATTTAATTTACCTTGATGTTGGGTAATCCTATTACCCGTTGATGATCCTGATAAGCAGCGGAAGGTTCTGGATCTAGCCATGCAAGTGCCTGGCCTCTACCGGTATCCACTCGAGTTGGATCTGGAGATCCTCTTCTTCTCTATCACATCTCCAAAAATTAGATCTAGGATCTGATCTGGAGGATCTTCAAAACTCCTTTTGAAGATCAGCAGTTGTCCTTTGCAGCAGCGCAGCCTTCTAGCTTTCAATCGCCTTTCTCTCATCTGGATTGCACCAACCAAGGTCCAAAACACTTTTGGACGTGGAGAGGAGAGGGAGAAGGTGGGTTTGGCATGGAGGAAGAGGGGAGAGGCAGCCTTGGGGCATGGGAATTTCATTTTCATTTTTGAGTTGGGCGCAGGGTCTTATTTATAGACTATGCTGTGATCCAACTCCTCTTCTTCCCAACCAATCACAACCCTTTGTGAAATCAGATCTAAATCTGATTGGTGGAAATAGAGTCCCCTTGGATTCCTCCTTAGAGGGTGCCTAAGACCAGTCAAAGTTGGTTCTTAGGAGAACTCTAATTGGAAATCCAAAAAGGAGATGGAGTCCCTATCCAACAAGGACTCCTAGGCGCCTCCAACTTGGGCACACGCCAAGGGTGGCGTGCGCCCTCCTCCTTGCCAGGTTCTGGCAGGGGGACAGGCCCCCACCAGCTCTCCAATAGGTGCATGACACACGTGGATCAAAAGTCAAAGTGTCAATGGTCAACATTTGACCAGTCAAAGGTCAGACTTTTGACCAAAGTCAAAGGAACAAGAAATGGCAGGTGACCAAAAATGGCAGGTAATGTCTTACAAAATAAGACAACCTTTTCTGACTTGGACAACCTCCAGTCAGACCATATGAAGGCCTCTGATTGAGCACAAACTCCTTTGGCTCAGTCAGGACAACTTATTTATGATAGTAAAAGAAGAACGTTAGGTTCAATCGAGTGCTAGCACGATTTCCTTGAACCTAATTGAATCTCATTCAGATCAATTGAACTAGATCAGTTCAATTGATGATCACCAGATTCAAACCCTTGTTTGTGTGACCCAGTTAGGTTCAGTTCTGTATGGTAATGGGATATGTCATGATCTCTATCATCGACATCATCGAAACTCCTTTCGATGGATCAGAACTCTTCTGATTCGAACAGCTAGAATGATCGATCATCTAAATCATTCTAATTGCTCCCAAAATCCACCAGTGACACCTAGCAGTATATGGTGGCAACCCATCAGAGCTGAATGCGAACCTCTTGGTGCAGCTACCTGTGTGATTAAGTTCTTCTATCTTGAGCCCCGATCAGATTAGGGTTAAGGTGAACTCGTCAAACCCTAGTCTCTGTCATATGATGTAATCATTCGATTCAAGTCCAATGTGAAAATCTAAATAGAAACTCTTTCTATTATTTCACTCTACCATGGCCATGGGCTTCTGGACTTGATTCTCATGATCATCATAGGGCTGCTCCTCTACCACCGAGGTAGATAGATTCCATCTTGATGCAATCCAGTTCCTACAATGAACATGCTATAGCCAACATACACCTCAGGATTCCATATGGCTAGGAGACCGAGTAATGGTGTAGTCAAACTATAACACCCTCAAGGTGAACTGCCGATGCATCCTCAGGTCAAAGAACCAGACACACTACTGCAGCATCGAGTCAGTCATTGACGAGAAGGTAGACTCCCTAATGACTACTCGAGGTGGTCACGCTCAGTGCCCTCGTTCTCTAACGAGTACCTGTACTCTCGCTCCGGTGTCTCCACACCATAGACTCAAGACTCATCTACTAAAGAGAAGCGATTGTACACCAACCTTCCGGATCAATCACCATCCTCGTGATGATCCTATGGTCGGGAGCATTTTATGAGTTAATAATGATTATTCATGTCTTAAATTTTCAACTCTTGAAAATATGAATTATCATTACCATTAACTCAAAGGATGTATCACAGACACTAAATACACATATGTGATAGAAAATAACCCATTTTATTGATATATAGTCAAAATTATAATTTTGCCCCTAGAAGTGTATTACAAGTGTCAGCCAATTCTGGCTTCTAGGGCACATATATCTAACAATCTCCCACTTATCCTAAAGCCAATTGGCTACAAGTCTAAGTCCCATCTTCTCAAGGTGGGCTTCGATCTTCTGCTTGGCCCAACGGCTTTGTAAGTGGGTCTGCCACATTATCTGTGGAGTTGACTCTCTTGACCTCGACGTAACCCTTCTCGAGGTAATCGCGGATGAGGTGGTATCGCCGCTCAATGTGCTAGGATTTCTGGTGAGACCTCGGCTCCTTAGCAAGGGCTATGGCGCCATTGTTGTCGCAGTATAGAGGAATGGCATCTGATGGCATTACTCCAATTTCTGCAGCAAACTTCTTGTACCAGAATGCTTCCTTCGCAGCCTCTGATGCAGCGATATATTCTGCTTCCATGGTGGAATCTGCTATCACAGTTTGCTTGGAAACTCTTCCAGCTGACAGCACCACCATTGCACACAAACAGACTCCAGATGTCGACTTTCGATCATCTACATCGGACATGAAATCCGAGTCTGTGTATCCCTGGACTTGGAGTTCTCCATTACCAAAGACCAACATCATATCCTTAGTTCTTCTCAAGTACTTAAGGATACATTTCACAGAAGTCCAGTGTTCTTCACCTGGATTTGACTGATATCTGCTTGTGACACTCACAGCATGGGCTATATCAGGTCGTGTACATAGCATGGCATACATGAGGCTCCCTATTGCAGAAGCATAAGGGATCTTGCTCATGCGTTCTATTTCCTCAGGTGTGCTAGGGCACATCTTCTTGGAAAGATGAATACCATGTCTGAAGGGTATTAATCCCCTCTTAGAGTTTTCCATACTAAACCTCTTTAGTACTTCCTCTATGTACATCTTCTGTGAAAGTCCTAGCATCCTATTCGGTCTATCCCTATAGACCTTAATTCCTAGAATAAAGGATGCTTCACCTAGGTCTTTCATGGAGAATTCCTTGGACAACCATAATTTGACTGATTGTCAACATGGGAATATCATTCCCAATAAGGAGGATGTCATCCACGTACAATACGAGGAAGACAACAGCGCTCCCACTGACCTTTTTGAAAACACATGGTTCCTCTTCATTTTTGATGAAACCAAACTTTTTGATCACATCATTGAAACGAGTGTTCCAGCTCCGAGATGCTTGCTTAAGTCCATATATGGACCTTTGCAGCTTGCAAACCTTGTGATCAGTATCACTGGATGTGAAACCTAGCGGCTGTTCCATATAGATATCTTCCTCAAGATATCCATTTAAGAATGCCATTTTCACGTCCATTTGCCATATTTCATAATCGAAATAGGCTGCAACGGCAAGCAATGTGCGGATGGATTTTAGCATAGCCACTGGGAAAAGGTATCCTGATAGTCAATGCCTTCGCGTTGACTATAACCTTTTGCCACTAGTCTAGCCTTGAATGTCTCCACATTCCCATCTGCACCAATCTTTCTCTTGAAGATCCATTTACACCCAATAGGTACTATACCTTCTGGTGGATCTACCAAGGTCCAGACTTGGTTTGAGTGCATCGAGTCAATTTCTGACTGCATTGCCTCTAGCCATTTCTCGGAGTCGATATCTGATATCGCCTCGTTGTAGGTTTTGGGATCATCACCATGAGCACCATTACCTATGAGGAACATTTTCTCTACTTCCTCTGAAATAATACCTAAGTATCTTTCAGGGGGATGGAAAACTCTTTTCCGATCTACGAGGTGGAGGAGGTAGTGTTCTTATTGGCTCAACCTGATTTGGTTCCAATTGGTCCTTAGCTCGTTGTACTTGTGAGACTTTCTCATCAAGCTTAATCTGCTTTCCAATGCCGCTATCTTGAATAAACTATTTTTCAAGAAAGATGGCATGTCGACTCACAATCACATTGTGGTCTTCTGGAATGTAGAAATAGTATCCTAATGACTCTTTAGGATATCCTATGAATCGAGCTCTAAAGGACCTAAACTCTAACTTGTCCGCTTGTTGTCTTTTGACATGAGCCGGACAACCCCAAATTCTGAGATGACTCAGACTTGGTTTCTTACCGTGCCATATCTCATACGGTGTGGTAGGAACGGTTTTAGAGGGAACCCTATTCAGTAGATAAATTGAAGTTAACAATGAATGTCCCCAAAGAAAATCAGGAAGGTCTGTGAAGCTCATCATGGATCGAACCATATCCAATAGAGTCCGATTTCTCCATTCTGAAACCCCGTTGAGTTGAGGTGTTCCTGGTGGAGTCCATTGAGAGACTATGCCATTTTTCCTTGAGATAGTCTAGGAATTTCCGGCTAAGGTATTCACCTCCTCGATCTGATCGAAGAACCTTAATGGGTTTTCCAGTTTGTTTTTCTACTTCATGTCTGAATTCTTTGAACTTTTCAAAAGCTTCAGACTTGTGTCTCATAAGATACACATACCCATACCTAGACAGATCATCGGTAAAGGTAATGAAGTAGACAAAATTGCCTCTAGCCGGCACATCAAATGGGCCGCACACATCAGTATGTACTAGGGCAAGGAGATCTGTGGCCCTCTCCCCATGTCCTACAAAAGGGAGTTTAGTCATTTTGCCTTGGAAGACAAGATTCACAAGTTGGATATGACTCAGAAAGTCAATGGACTCAATAGCCCATTTTTCTCCAATTTGTTGATCCTATCTTCTGCTATATGACCTAATCTCAGGTGCCATAGATATCTATCGTTTGGACTATCCCTAGGTCGTTTGGCATTCACGTTTTGCTCGATAGTTAGAACAGGTACATCAATATGTAGCTGATAAAGACCATTAATAAGGAAACCATTTGCAATTTTATTTCTTTCATAAAGAATGTTACAATGGTCCTTAAAGAAGGTAATCACATAGCCTTCTAGTGCTAAGCATGAAACAGAAATCAAATTTCCTGCTAGCTGCAGGCACATAATAACAGTCTTTCAAAACTAAGTCTAAACCAGATGGTAATCGAAGAGGGTATGTTTCCACGGCTACTGCAGCAACTCTTGCTCCATTACCGATGCGTAGGATCATGTCTCCATCCCTCAGCCTCCTGCTATCCTCAAGACCCTGCATGGAAGTGCACAGATGAGCACTAGAACCAGAGTCAAGCACCCAACTGGATGCAGAAGAAACCGTAAGGTTAGACTCAATAACGAGCATACCTCCAGAAGGACCTTCCTTCTTGTTCTTCAGGGTGGCCAGGTAAGTAGGGCAGTTCCGCTTCCAATGGCCATCGCTGTTGCAATGGAAACACTTTCCTTTGACATCGGCCTTTCTTCTTCGGCTTCTGCCTTCTTCTTCTTTGATCCTTCCACCTTTTCTGCTTTTTCACAGACTTCTTTTTCTTTCCATAAGACTTTCTTTTGGAAGAAGTCCGTTCCATAGCAAGAACTGAGCCTTTAGAACCTTTCATAGAAAGCTCAGCGGTGACCAGCATATTCATTAATTCGGCCAAGGAATTTTGAAGTTTATGCATGTGGTAATTCATGATGAATTGCCCATATGCATCAGTCAAGGATTGCAGAATAATATCATTCTGCAGATCCAAGTCCAACTTCACACCGAGCTTCTCAAGCTCTTCCATGTCCTTGATCATCATGTCAGACAGTGATCTTGGACTGACTGCCCATCACGCATCTTAGCCTTAAAAAGTCATTTCGTGACTTGATACTTTGGCTGCGCGACTCTGTTCACCAAACATCTCCTGCAGGTGAGCCAACATTTGGCGAGCAGTCCCGATATCTTCATGTTGGCGCTGGAGCTCATCAGACATCGAGCCCAACATGTAATATCTGGCCTTATTATCTTCGTCTATCCATTTTTTCAGAGACGCTCTCTGTTCAGTGGATGGACGAGCTGGTAAGGTGGGAGGGTCCTGGTCCAATACATGGGTTAACTTCTCGAAACCCAAAATAATTTTGTAGTTCCTGAGCCAATCTTTATAATTGGGTCCGGTCAGTCTATGTGTGTCCAGGATACGTGCCAATGGGTTGGACGCAGACATTTTTCTGTAGAGAGTCAAAGATTCTAGTTAGATACTGTAATTATGACTTGACCAATTTATTTAGGAAATTTTATTTTTAAACAAATTAGCTCCCACTATTTTCTCGGATCCCTACACTCCCTCTGTAGAGATGCGAAAATCTCCATGATTAATGATTTCTAGTGGGTGGTGCGGTCTCACCAACTGACTCATCACCTCACCTAACAGTTATTGGTGATGGGTTAGCCAATGAGTGAACAACTCTTGTTCAATGATTCTCTAATCATGGTGCACCCAAACTTGGTCTCTAATTCATGAATCTCACCGTATCCGAAATATTGATCCACTCCTTAGTTAAGTCAGACCCACCATTTGCATAGACTGGATTCCTAATTGAGTCTCTCACCGTATCCAAATATTGAGCCCAACTCATCCTCCAGCCCATAGCATCCAATGCCTAATAGACATGGTTGCATCTTTTCCGGTGCAACTGAGCCACTGTATCCAGCCGAGAACAATCAACCCCGGGAAGGGCCCGCACATCTACAATGGTGGAAGACCTCAGACTTAATCTTTTCTTAGGGAGAATTGATTCAGGTCTCATTAAACTAGACTTGTCATAGTCATAACAATTATGACTAACCTAGTGGCATGGGTTAGCTCGGATTATTGACCACCTCAGATCAGAACTGTGTCAACAGATATGGCCAGGTAAGTGAGACCGGTGGAAGGAATATGCCATTAACTCGTACAAGAATGCATTCAGGTCGAGTAGCTTCCAATTAAAAACAAGTCGATCGTATGTGCCAAACTTACCTTAGACACCAAATTATTGAGTCAGAACCAATTGGGTTAGCCTACAATCCAGACTCTAACCTCTGAGCCTAATTAGGTCTTGCTTGATCGTGACTCGATCTTGACCCAGACTTAATCCTATTAGGCTGGTCAATTTAAGCATTGTTGATCCCATCTAACCAACTCTTGATTCGGTTTGATCAACCGCTTAGACCTAATTGAGCTACCCAAGCCCGAACCCAGTATTATGAATATGTCTTAGATCTAAAATTCTCAATTTTAGACCTAATTAATATTCCATAATCTTAATTTTTAATTAAGTAGGGTTCATAAACAAAATATGCACAATAAATCCTAGGGTTTCAGGATCTAGGGTTTTGCAGAAAGTAAGTTTTGGGTTTCTGATTAAGGACGAACACGCAGCACCCCTACACATCATAAGAACACCCCATCGAATGGGAAGAGAGGGCCTTTAAACCCTTCTTCATTCTTATGATCAGGACGGCCAAGAGGAACGCCTTAATCAGGAACATGTAATACTACAAAACAGTTTTAGATCTATATCATATATCTCATATACAAATTAGATCTAATCATGGCATATTTTGCATACATCTCATGTATCGAATCATGCATATTTTTAGATCTAAATTATCTCATAATAATCTAAAAAATTAGATTTAAATTGATCTAATCAAAATAAATTCTAATCTAGACAATTATGTAGAACTATTCTACAACTAGTCTAGACATGCATCAATCATATCTCATATGATGTTTAAAAATTAAATAATTTTTATTTGCTATTTTTTAGATGTTATTATAATAATTATAATATCAAAAAATAGTAAATAAATAGATCTAAAATATGATTTAATCAAATTAAATTAAAAACATGCAAGACTATTCTATAGAACTATTCTATTTTAGAACTAGTCATGCATATTTTCTAATCTTAGATCCAAATCATTTAATTTTAATTTTTTCTGATTTCAGATCTGATCACATCTCATGTGACATCTAAAATTACTTATTTTTTAATTAAAATAAATTTAAAATTAGATCTAAATACTTTTAGAACCTTGGCTCTGATACCAGTTGAAGGAAAATCCTGATTTCCCGGACCAGGTTCGTTCAGATCTGATCAGATCAAGAGATATATTTTAAAATTTTTTTCTTTGATCTAATCAGATCTAAGATATTTTTAGATCTAATTCTTATTATTTTAATAATTAAAATAAAATTAGATAAATTAAATCAAATTTAATTTACCTTGATTTGGGTAATCCTATTACCCTGTTGATGATCCTGTTTGAGCAGCGGAAGGTTCTGGATCTAGCCACGCAAGTGCCTGGCCTCTACCGGTATCCACTCAGGCTGGATCTGGAGATCCTCTTCTTCTCTATCACATCTCCAAAAATTAGATCTGGATCTGATCTGGAGGATCTTCAAAACTCCTTTTGAAGATCAGCAGTTGTCCTTTGCAGCAGCGCAGCCTTCTAGCTTTCAGTCGCCTTTCTCTTGATCTGGATCGCACCAACCAAGAAATCCAAAACACTTTTGGACGTGGAGAGGAGAGGGAGAAGGTGGGTTTGGCATGGAGGAAGAGGGGAGAGGCAGCCTTGGGGCATGGGAATTTCAATTCTCTAATTTTTTTGAGTTGGGCACAGGGTCTTATTTATAGACTATCTGATCCAACTCCTCTTCTTCCCAACCAATCACAACCCTTTGTGAAATCAGATCTAAATCTGATTGGTGGAATAGAGTCCCCTGGATTCCTCCTTAGAGGGTGCCTAAGACCAGTCAAAGTTGGATTCTTAGGAGAACTCTAATTGAAATCCAAAAAGGAGATGGAGTCCCTTGTCCAACAGGGACTCCTGGCGCCTCCAACTTGGGCACACGCCAAGGTGGCGTGCGCCCTCCTCCTTGCCAGGTTCTGGCAGGGGGACAAGGCCCCCACCAGCTCTCCAATAGGTGCATGACATGTGGTCAAAAGTCAAAGTGTCAATGGTCAACGTTTGACCAGTCAAAGGTAGACTTTTGACCAAAGTCAAAGAACAAGAAATGGCAGGTGACCAAAAATGGCAGGTAATGTCTTACAAATAAGACAACCTTTCTGAACTTGGACAACCTCCAGTCAGACCATATGAAGGCCTCTGATTGAGCACAAACTCCTTTTGGCTCAGTCAGGACAACTTATTTATGATAGTAAAAGAAGAACGTTAGGTTCAATCGAGTGCTAGCACGATTTTCCTTGAACCTAATTGAATCTCATTCAGATCAATTGAACTAGATCAGTTCAATTGATGATCACCAGATTCAAACCCTTGTTTGTGTGACCCAGTTAGGTTCAGTTCTGTATGGTAATGGGATATGTCATGATCTCTATCATCGACATCATCGAAACTCCTTTCGATGGATCAGAAAACTCTTCTGATTCGAACAGCTAGAATGATGATCGATCATCTAAATCATTCTAATTGCTCCCAAAATCCACCAGTGACACCTAGCAGTATATGGTGGCAAACCCATCAGAGCTGAATGCGAACCTCTTGGTGCAGCTACCTGTGTGATTCAGTTCTTCTATCTTGAGCCCCGATCAGATTAGGGTTTAGGTGAACTCGTCAAACCCTAGTCTCTGTCATATGATGTAATCATTCGATTCGAGTCCAATGTGAAAATCTAAATAGAAACTCTTTCTATTATTTCACTCTACCATGGCCATGGGCTTCTGGACTTGATTCTCATGATCATCATAGGGCTGCTCCTCTACCACCGAGGTAGATAGATTCCCATCTTGATGCTATCCAGTTCCTACAATGAACATGCTATAGCCAACATACACCTCAGGGTTCCATATGGCTAGGAGACCGAGTAATGGTGTAGTCAAACTATAACACCCTCAAGGTGAACTGCCGATGCACCTCAGGTCAAAGAACCAGACACACTACTGCAGCATCGAGTCAGTCATTGACGAGAAGGTAGACTCCCTAATGACTACTCGAGGTGGTCACGCTCAGTGCCCTCATTCTCTAACGAGTACCTGTACTCTCGCTCCGGTGTCTCCACACCGTAGACTCAAGACTCATCTACTAAGAGAAGCGATTGTACACCAACCTTCCGGATCAATCACCATCCTCGTGATGATCCTATGGTCGGGAGCATTTTATGAGTTAATAATGATTATTCATGTCTTAAATTTTCAACTCTTGAAAATATGAATTATCATTACCATTAACTCAAAGGATGTATCACAGACACTAAATACACATGTGTGATAGAAAATAACCCATTTCATTAATTATAGTCAAAAATTACAATTTTGCCCCTAGAAGTGTATTTACA
>QRFJ01005221.1:28622-111772 GCA_006176705.1 Cocos nucifera | reverse complement strand
CCTAGTGGCATGGGTTCAGCTCGGATTATTGACCACCTCAGATCAGAACTGTGTCAACAGATATGGCCAGGTAAGTGAGACCGGTGGAAGGAATATGCCATTAACTCGCACAAGAACGCATTCAGGTCGAGTAGCTTCCAATTAAAAACCAGTCGGTCGTCTGTGCCAAACTTACCTTAGACACCAAATTGTTGAGTCAGAACCAATTGGGTTAGCCTACAATCCAGACTCTAACCTCTGAGCCTAATTAGGTCTTGCTTGATCGTGACTCGATCTTGACCCAGACTTAATCCTATTAGGCTGGTCAATTTAAGCATTGTTGATCCCATCTAACCAACTCTTGATTCGGTTTGATCAACCGCTTAGACCTAATTGAGCTACCCAAGCCCGAACCCAGTATTATGAATATGTCTTAGATCTGAAATTCTCAATTTTAGACCTAATTAATATTCCATAAACTTAATTCTTAATTAAGTAGGGTTCATAAACAAAATATGCACAATAAATCCTAGGGTTTCAGGATCTAGGGTTTTGCAGAAAGTAAGTTTTGGGTTTCTGATTAAGGACGAACACGCAGCACCCCTACACGTCATAAGAACACCCCATCGAATGGGAAGAGAGGGCCTTTAAACCCTTCTTCGTTCTTATGACCGGACGGCCAAGAGGAACGCCTTAATCAGGAACATGTCAATACTACAAAACAGTTTATAGATCTATATCATATATCTCATATACAAATTTAGATCTAATCATGGCATATTTTGCATACATCTCATGTATCAAATCATGCATATTTTTCAGATCTAAATTATCTCATAATAATCTAAAAAATTAGATTTAAATTGATCTAATCAAAATAAATTCTAATCTAGACAATTATGTAGAACTATTCTACAACTAGTCTAGACATGCATCAATCATATCTCATATGATATTTAAAATTAAATAATTTTTATTTGCTATTTTTTAGATGTTATTATAACACTTATAATATCAAAAAATAGTAAATAAGAAGATCTAAAATATGATTTAATCAGATTAAATCAAAGACATGCAAAACTATTCTATAGAACTATTCTATTCTAGAACTAGTCATGCATATCTTCATGTTCTTAGATCCAAATCATTTAATTTTAATTTTTTCTGATTTCAGATCTGATCACATCTCATGTGACATCTGAAATCACTTTATTTTCTAATTAAAATAAAATTAAAATCAGATCTAAACAATTTTAGAACCATGGCTCTGATACCAGTTGAAGGGAAATCCTGATTTCCCGGTCCAGGTTCGTTCCAGATCTGATTAGATCAAGAGATATATTTCAAAAATTTTCTCTTGATCTCAATCAGATCTTGATATATTTTAGATCTGATTCTTATTATTTTAATAAATAAAATAAAATAAGATAAATTAAATCAAATTTAATTTACCTGATTTGGGTAATCCTATTACCCTGTAGATGATCCTGATTGCAGCGGAAGGTTCTGGATCTTAGCCACGCAAGCGCCTGGCCTCTACCGGTATCCACTCGGGTTGGATCTGGAGATCCTCTTCTTCTCTATCACACCTCCAAAAATCAGATCTGGATCTGATCTGGAGGATCTTCAAAACTCTTTTGAAGATCTGCAGTCGTCCTTTTGCAGCAGCGCAGCCTTCTTGCTTTTGATCGCCTTTCCTTGATCTGAATCGCACCAACCTAAATCCAAAACACTTTTGGACGTGGAGAGCAAGGGGAGAAGAGACTATGGCATGGAGAAGGAGGGGAGAGGCAGCCTTGGGGCGTGTCTAATAGCATTCACTTTTTAATTAGGGTTGGGCGCAGGGTCTTATTTATAGACCTCTTGTGATCCAACTCCTCTTCCTCTCAACCAATCACAACCCTTTGTGAAATCAGATCTAAATCTGATTGGTTGGAATAGAGACCCCTGGATTCCTCCTTAGAGGGTGCCTAAGACCAGTCAAACTGGATTCTTAGTAGAACTCTAATTGGAATCCAAAAGGGAGGTGGAGTCCTTGTCCAACAAGGACTCCTAGGCGCCTCCTACTTGGGCTCACGCCACCCTTGGCGTGCGCCCTTCTCCTTGCCAGGTTCTGGCAGGGGGACAGGCCCCCACCAGCTCTCCAATAGGTGCATGACATGTGGTCAAAAGTCAAAGGGTCAATGGTCAACGTTTGACCAGTCAAAGGTAGACTTTTGACCAAAGTCAAAGAACAAGAAATGGCAGGTGACCAAAAATGGCAGGTAATGTCTTACAAATAAGACAACCTATTCTGACTTGGACAACCTCCAGTCAGACCATATGAAGGCCTCTGATTGAGCACAAACTCCTTTGGCTCAGTCAGGACAACTTATTTATGATAGTAAAAGAAGAACGTTAGGTTCAATCGAGTGCTAGCACGATTTTCCTTGAACCTAATTGAATCTCATTCAGATCAATTGAACTAGATCAGTTCAATTGATGATCACCAGATTCAAACCCTTGTTTGTGTGACCCAGTTAGGTTCAGTTCTGTATGGTAATGGGATATGTCATGATCTCTATCATAGACATCATCGAAACTCCTTTCGATGGATCAGAACTCTTCTGATTCGAACAGCTAGAATGATCGATCATCTAAATCATTCTAATTGCTCCCAAAATCCACCAGTGACACCTAGCAGTATATGGTGGCAACCCATCAGAGCTGAATGCGAACCTCTTGGTGCAGCTACCTGTGTGATTCAGTTCTTCTATCTTGAGCCCCGATCAGATTAGGGTTAAGGTGAACTCGTCAAACCCTAGTCTCTGTCATATGATGTAATCATTCGATTCGAGTCCAATGTGAAAATCTAAATAGAAACTCTTTCTATTATTTCACTCTACCATGGCCATGGATTTCTGGACTTGATTCTCATGATCATCATAGGGCTACTCCTCTACCACCGAGGTAGATAGATTCCATCTTGATGCAATCCAGTTCCTACAATGAACATGCTATAGCCAACATACACCTCAGGGTTCCATATGGCTAGGAGACCGAGTAATGGTGTAGTCAAACTATAACACCCTCAAGGTGAACTGCCGATGCATCTCAGGTCAAAGAACCAGACACACTACTGCAGCATCGAGTCAGTCATTGACGAGAAGGTAGACTTCCTAATGACTACTCGAGGTGGTCACGCTCAGTGCCCTCGTTCTCTAACGAGTACCTGTACTCTCGCTCCGGTGTCTCCACACCGTAGACTCAAGACTCATCTACTAAAGAGAAGCGATCGTACACCAACCTTCCGGATCAATCACCATCCTCGTGATGATCCTATGGTCGGGAGCTGTTTATGAGTTAATAATGATTATTCATGTCTTAAATTTTCAACTCTTGAAAATATGAATTATCATTACCATTAACTCAAAGGATGTATCACAGACACTAAATACACATGTGTGATAGAAAATAACCCATTTCATTAATTATAGTCAAAATTATAATTTTGCCCCTAGAAGTGTATTACAAGTGTCAGCCAATTCTGGCTTCTAGGGCACATATATCTAACAAGGAGATGCTGCCCAAAGGATGTTGTACGACTCTTTGACCCACGATCCTTTTGCCTAGCTTATGCGAGCTTTCAACCCCTGCAATAATGTTCTGTTCGTCACCTCAACCTCGCCATTAGTCTATGGATGACCTATCAATGTCAATCTATAAGAAATCCTATAGTCATTATAGAACACTGTAAACCTTCGGGTTATTGAATTATCATCCATTATCGGTTATGATGGCATGGGGTAAACCATATCGACATATAATAGACTTTTAGACAAAATTTCAAACTCTAAATTCAGTAATCATGGCTACTGGTTCTGCTTCCACCCATTTAGTAAAATAGTCAATAATGATAATCAGGAACTTCTTCTGTGCCATAGTGATGGGAAATGATCTGAGGATATCCATTCTCCATTGAGCAAAGGGCCAAGGGATCATGATCGGGGCCAGTAGGGTCAATGGTCGATGCTGAATGTTTGAGGTCCTTTGGCATTGATCACATTTGCTCACTAGTTTGGCCGCATCTCTTTGCATGGTTTGCCAAAAATATTCTTACTATAATATTTTGTGGGACAGAGCCTTGCCCCCTAGGTGATTACCATAGATTCCTTCGTGAACTTCTCGCATGGCATAGTCGGCTTTCGAAGGACAGAGGCATCTGAGCAGAGGTAGGATGAAGGACCTCTTATATAATTTTTCTTCATAAACGACGTATTGTGGAGCGAGGTGTCTCAATATTTTTGCCTCATCTCGATCCGTAGGAAAAATTCCATCTCACAAATAATGGAGAATAGGATCTATCCAGCTTGGTTCTGGATCAGCTTACATTACTGGGACCTCGTCAATGCTCGATTTCTGCAGGACTTCCTTGTATGAGCTTCTTTTTAGGTCGGCCGCTCCATGGGTTGCTAGTTTAGAAAGAAGGTCAGCTCGCACATTCTTCGCCCTTGGTATCCACTAAACATCCATCGCTAAAAAGCTAGAAGCCAAGTCTTTAACCTTCTGTAGATACTTTACCATATTTGGCTTTCGGGCTTCATATATTCCCTAAACCTGACCAATCACCAACTATGAATCACTATGTACTCTGAGATGCCAAACTCTCATTTCTTTCGCTATTCTAAGTTCCACTACCAATGCCTCATACTCGGCTTCGTTGTTGAAAGCCGAAAAGTCGAAGCATAGAGCATATTTTGTACTACTCCTTTCGGGCTGGTTAAGATCAGCCCAGCTTCGGAGCCCATGGCATTCGAAGATCCATCAACATGTAGGATCCAACATTCATCAGTTGAAGAGGTTTCAACATGATTGGATTCTTCATTTGGAATTGTACATTCTAGAATGAAATCCGCCAATGCCTGAGCTTTAATGGACGACCTCGGCAAATATTTTATATCAAATTTACCTAGCTCGGTAGCCCATTTAGCCAGCCATCCAAAAGTATCTGGTCGGTATAATACCGATCTAATGGATTGGTCTATAAGGACTACGATGGTGTGCGCTTGAAAATATGGGTGTAATTTTTTTGCAGATATCAAGAAAGCATAGATGATCTTTTTCAGTCTCGTATACCTGGTCTCAGCATCGTGAAGTACCCGACTCACATAATAGATCGACTTTTGCATCTTGGCCTCCTGTCGGACCAGAATAGAACTGATTGCCAAAGAAGAAACAGCTAGATACAAGTACAATACCTCCTCAGGCTCTGGCTTGCTTAACAAAGGGGGAGAGCCGAGGTATTTCTTTAGTTCGTCGAAGGCTATCTGGCATTCATCTGTCCATTGAAAGTCCTTCGATTACTTAAGGGCTTCAAAGAATGGAAGGCTCTTTTCCATCGATCTTGATAGAAATCTATTTAAGGCTACGATCTTTCCTGTGAGTCGCTGCACTTTTTTGATCATCCTCAGAGGCTTCATCTCTTGAAGAGCTTGAATCTTCTCCGAATTGGCCTCAATCCCACGTTGTGATACCATGAACCCAAGAAATTTTTTGGAAGTGACACCAAAGGCACATTTATCCAGGTTGAGCTTCATCCAAAAATATCGTAGTATAGAAAAGACTTCTTCTAGGTCTGTAATATGGTATTCGACTGTCCTACTTTTGATGAGCATGTCGTCAATGTATACTTCCATATTTCTCCTAATCTGCTCTTTGAAAAGCTTGTTCACAAGCCTTTGATAGGTCGCCCCAGCATTCTTCAAGCCAAAAGGCATGACCCTGTAGCAAAAAAGGCCTTGGTCAGTTATGAAAGAAGTTTTTTCTTCATTCTCGGATGCCATTTCGGATCTAGTTATATCCCGAGAAAGCATCCATTAATGATACGAGCTGATGTCCCGAGGTTGGATCCACCAGTTGGTCTATGCACGACAGAGGATAGCTATCCTTTGGGCATGCTCCATTGATATCCACATAATCAATACACGTGCACCATTTTCCACTGGCCTTTTTTGATGAGGATGACGTTAGCCAACCACTCTGGATAATAAACTTCTCGAACGAAGCCGGCCTTCAAAAGCTTATCAACTTCTTCTTATATTGCCCTCTGGCGTTCAGGGGTGAAGCTCCACTTTTTCTGCCTGATCGGATAATGATTCAGGTCTACATTGAGTCGATGTACCATGACTTGCGGATCGATGCCAAGCATATCCGAAGCTGATCAAGCAAACACGTCAGCATTATCTCATAGAAATGTGATGAGGTGCTGTCGATCTTCTTCACATAAGCTTGAACCAACCTTCACAACCTTGTTTGGATCATCCTTGATCGGTACAGAGATCAGTTCTTCTGTCGGAGAGTCTCTTTATTCAGTTTGTTCATTCCGAATGTCTAACTCATTCATGAGTTGCTCTTCAGCCACCACTCTATGTAAAGTAGTCATGTAACATTTTCTTACGATCGACTGATTTCTTCTGAGCTCATCGATTCCATGTGGAGTCATGAATTTGACCTTCAGATGATAGATCGATACTATGGCCTGGAGGGTATTTAGGCTTGGCTGACCTAAGATGACATTGTAGACAGAGGGACTATTCATAATGAAATAAGCTATGTCGACAACCACCTGCTTCGAAGCTCGTCCAGCTTTTATCGTTAGTAAGATAGTCCCTTCCACTAGAGGTACATTCCTCTTCGTTAGTAGTTCAGGGCTTAAGTTCATCCGAACAAAGGCATCATAAAATAGAATATCTACCGAGCTTCCATTATCAACAAGGATCTGATGTACATCATAATTAACAATATTCAGAAAAATGACTACAGGATCATCATGGGACTGACTTATTTCTTTTAAATCTTCATCAATGAAAGTAATTTCACCATCTGCCTTCCTCTTCCTCGGTCCCTCTCCTAGTTGATCCCGATCTGAAGTGTTTCCATCGAAGCT
Source organism: Cocos nucifera (assembly GCA_006176705.1). NCBI lineage: Eukaryota > Viridiplantae > Streptophyta > Magnoliopsida > Arecales > Arecaceae > Cocos > Cocos nucifera. The sequence goes on along the minus strand of QRFJ01005221.1, from coordinate 104,868 downwards.
TTCTCTAGTAATTACTTTGATTTCTCCCACAGTCGGCTACTCTCCGTATGGTTCATCCTACCGAGGTTGGTCATGATCTGGATTCATCAAGATTCGTCGTTCATCCATATAGTGCCGAAGTTGCCCCTGCCTGATTAGTACCTCTATTTTCTCTTTGAGCTGCCAACACTCCTCGATATTATGCCTATGGTCATGATGATATCGACAATACTTTCTCGAATTTCTTATTCAAGCAGGGGTTATCATTTTCTTGGATCGAGGTATATCTTCTCGTCGCTCAATCTTCATCAGAATCTGAGCCTGGGGTGCGTTGAGGGGGGATGTGGTAATTGAACCTCCAAGGTGGAGTTCTAGATCGGCCTCGTGGTTTTGGAGATGCTGGTCGGCTACTCTGAGGTGGGGTGCATAATTGATGAAACCGTGGGTCCTTCCAACGGTGCTGCATCCATCTATGGTCTTTTTTCTTCTCCTATTTTTGGGATGGATCCAACCTACCATCTCGGTTACTCCCCTACTGGTTCCAAGCCTCTTCGGCTTGGGCATACTTCTCCACTTATTCTAGCATCTCAGCAAAATTCTTCGGATAGTCTAAGTTGAGGGAGAACAAAAGGTCATTTTTGAGGAGGCCGGCCTTGAACGCTGTCATGGCTAGAGACAGGTCTAAATTTTGGACCTCCAAGGTGGCCGCATTGAAGTGATTGATATACTCTTGAAGAAGCTTATTCTCTCATTGCTTGATGCTCATAAGAAAGTCAGAGTTACGACGTTGTCGATAACTGCTTATGAAGTGGACAACGAATAGATGGCTCAACTGGTAGAAGGAATCTATGGAGCTGGATTTTAGGTTCAAATACCAATGTCGAGCCATCTTTCTCAGAGTTGAAGGAAAAGCTCGACATAGTATTGCATTGGTAGCCCCTTGTAGATGCATAAGAGTTTGGAAACTATCGAGATGATCTATGAGATCGGCCGTTCCATCGTAAAGCTCCATCTGAGGGATCTTGAACCGATGTGGCAAGGGTTCGTCTATGATTTTCTAAGTGAATGGGAGATCGACATTAAACCCCAAATCCTGCCCTTGTTGCATTGGCTCCCATAATTCATCCAACTGCTGTTGCATCTCTTTGAGCTTTTTCTCCATGTCATCCTCATGAGTGGCTCGATGCTGAGGAGTCTCATGGCCCGGGATGGAGTCTCTTTTGAAAATTAGTGTTGACGAACGTTTAGATCTTCGATGGAAAGGATCAGTAGGTCGGCTATGATGACTGGCCTCCATCCTAGGACTTCGGGGGCATCATTCCTCCGACCTCATCCAGATCAGATCTAAATTTTCTTTGATCAGACGGTGCTCATCAGCCTGCTGTAGTCCTCTTACGGTGGCTGATAGTACCTACACCTGATGAAGTAGGGTGTCATACTATTCCTGTGAGATCGTCGGTGCCATTGATGGGTTCTCCTGGATTAGTGGTGGAGATGTGTTAACCTATTGAGCATTGTAGATCCTCCGACCACTAGAATGTTGGGACACATTTGATGTTCCCCTTTGGATTCTCATGATATCCAGTGTCATACTTTCTTCCCTCAAATTAAACCTCAAAAATAATCGAGGTCCTTCCTCTAGCGCCAACTGTTGCTCCTGAATCTTCCAACTTGAGGTCGACCGACGAGAATGAAAGAGCTCGGCCACCGAGAAATATGAGGTCGAGGATGAACTTTGCTAGAGCTTCATCCATTCACCTACAATAAAGTTTCCACCGAAGTGTTCTCCAGTGAAGACCCTCCGATGCTTAAGTTAGAAGATTGGAGAACAATGAGGAGAAAAAGCGTCAAATTGAATGGCATTCCTGGAGGGTCTCAGAGTCTCTTTATTTATGGGGGAGGAGTTGGAGTCGTATCCATTTCGAACTCTAATGGCTTTTCGAGTTAGTCATCCTGGATTGATTCGAAAGATTTTTTTTCTTCTTAGGAGATGGGATTGTGAAAGATTCCTCTTTATCCGAGTTTTTCGATTCAGAGAGGATGCAGTTTCAGCAGGAATGGCTGTAGGTCTGTCATTGATAAATTATGAGCCTATTCATGTAGCTCGATAGCTGACCTAAATCCGACGAGGATGAGGTATGAACGCTAACCTTATTTTGCCAGGAGACGATCTTCAGTAGGTCAGTTGAAATTGTAGGTCGGCTTAAGCCGACCTACAGCCAACCATGGACGAAGTATCACATTGTTCCGCTCAGACGATCCATTGGGATAGATTAGCGGCCGACCCTAAGCAAGCCGAGGCCACACCAGCCCCATTCCACAACACTCACCATTTCTAACTAGAGGCACATTGGCAGCTCTCATGCTATTGCTTGTCCTTGCAAGTATGGATAAAAAGTTGGTCGGAGGGATAGTTTTCTACTTTACATGACCTTATCAAGAATGGCTTAGCTCAATGAGACATGGTGAGAGAACTTAGACTACTTGAGCCTTGGTTCACTAGAAAAGCAGGTAGGCTTAAGGATGGCAATCTTTTTCAACGCGCCGGGTACCCGACCCAACCCAATCCAATTAAAATCATAAGCTACTTTATATTAAACATTCCATGTTGCCTTTAATTTCTATTCTCCCTTTTCCCTTTATTCAACTTTTAAACCATACTTATCCTTGTTACATAACAACGATCCCACGAAACTGTTTAAAAGTTTTACCCACCTAGGGGATGGCTTAGTCATTTTTTCATGACTTAAATTATTATGAAGTATATATATATATATATATATATAACTTCCATAGATAGCATTTGCCCATTTCCATTTCTTAAATTATTATGAAGTTATATATATATATATATATATATATATATATATATATATATATATATATATATAAGCTATTCTGTACTGCCAACATTTTTGGTTATCTCTATTACCAGTTCCAGAAGTGACAAAATCAACATGGCAGTCACTTGTCATGGGGTGCCAGTGGAGTTTTGGGCTCCATGGAGTTATTGGGGCTGTGCATGCATTGAGAAATTCATAGATAAGTGAGTGGTTCTTTTGTTTTTCTTTCGGTCCGTATAAACTCTGTGGGAAAATTCGCTTTCAGTCCTTCTTGTAAATGCTAGCATGGAAATTTCTACGCAGGCACAAGATCTATCATTATTTCCCTTCACCTGCCAATACACCCCTTTGGCCTATATGTTATGCTTCCCCATCCCTTTTTCTTGGGTGTAAATCAATTTATACATGAGCAAATAATTAAGATGGCTTTAAATAGATCAGCAATTAAGCATTTTTTCGAAAGCTTATCATGTACCGAGCTTTCTACCATAACTAATTTTCCTTTTTAGTTACTCATTCATAATGTTCTCTCTATGTTTTGTCCCAATTGCTGATATCAAATAAATTGTTAGGCTATCGTACCAACACCATGAAGGAAATGAAGCTTTTCTTTTTTTTTAAAAAAAAATGCCTAAATAATTTTAGTAATTGCAGACTCGGTTGAACTAAGATGTGGTCTCATGTCTACGGAGTTTGAGTGCCTAGGCCCTTCACCTTACTGGCTAATTAAATACATGGAAAGTCCTTGATGGTCAAACCAATATTTCTTTCTTTTAGACAGCCGAGCCTTCGCACGTCAACAACATATGCGAACAAAAAGCACTGCGACTAGAAAGCAATAAGAAGCTAATAAAGATCCAAGTGATATCAAGAGTTTAACCAAAAGAGCGGAGAAAGATTAATGAAAGAAGGGTACTTGTGGGGATTTTGGAACTGATTGGCTATTTCATTGCTAGAGAAATCAAGTTCATGAGCAGTTTATTAGAGGTTCGTGGTTTCAAATATAGCTAAATTGGTATAAGTATTTCAACTTCGTGCATATGATGCAAAGGTGTCTGAATATTTTTTATTGGAGTTAGTGCTCGTATATAGTTCCAGAACTTCTATCCAAGGTATGCTCACCATTTCTAACTGGAGGCACATTGATGGCTATCATGTTATTTTAAAGATGTTTGTTGGTCGATATCGGTCTACTTTACATGACCTTATCAAGAATGGCTTAGCTCAGTGAGACATGGTGAGAGAACTTAGACTACCTGAGCCTTGGTTCACTAGAAAAGTGGGTAGGCTTAAGGATGGCAATCTTTTTCAACCCGCCGGGTACCCGACCCAACCCAATCCGATTAAAATCATAAGCTACTTTATATTAAACATTCCATGTTGCCTTTAATTTCTATTCTCCCTTTTTCCTTTATTCAACTTTTGAAGCATACTTATCAAAAGATTTAATGGATATTGTTCTCAAACATGTTACAGAATAATGGCCACCAAGTCACTTAAATCCGTTAGAATTAATTAAGATGCCATGAAGAAACGTAACAAAATAAAATATTACCATCCTATTAAGATATTAGAAACTCTTATCAAAATGATATAATAAATGGTGGCGAATGGCAATTAAACAAAACAAAACTCTCTTTGGACAACCATAAATTGCTCCATAAAAGAAATATCTTGGACAAATATAAATTTGAGCCCCGGTGCATACTCTCAAACTAGATCGAAAAGTTCGACATGGCTTCCTCTTCCTCTTCCACTGCCAACAAAATTTTAATAGCCATCATAGTTCTTTCTATGTTCTACGCTTATGGTATATATCTTTCTCTATTTTAGTATAGAAAATAGGAAGAACATGTAGACACGAAGGCCTCTAAACCCATCATTCTTTTATATTCACATTCACGTAGCACACTTTAGTTATCCTCAGATTTTATTTAAATATTTGTGCATGTAGGTATAAATGTGTGTGCTAATTCAAAAATTATTTTGTTGTCGCAGCAAAAGCTTATGAATATGATTGTACTGATTATTGCGTTGAAGTTCCATTATGGTGGTGCAATAAAACTTGCATTGACCTTGGATATACAAATGGCGGACGATGTATCTTACCACTCTACGGAGAATGTTGCTGCTATAGATGACTTTCTAACTGTTGAAAAAAGCCATGCCGCATCTCTATTACCCCTTTTATTTTTGGCTTGATGATGGATTATAAATATAATTAATGTACCGCAAAATATCGAGGACATATATATGTGACATCTTCATAGATTTCAAAATAATTGATATATCATAATTATTTTTAATTTTTATTATTATTTTACTAAGAAAAATTATCAATGGCCAAAAGGTGTGACGAATTTGGCTTTATCGATATTATATCTGGTTTGAACATCTAATTAATTATAAAAAATAGTTTTTCATTTATATTGATTTAAGAAATGCTAGCATATTATATGATTTTGTCTTTAGGAAGGTATATATTTTGTGATTGTATGTTGACAACTAACAGCATGTTACATCGAAAAATAATTGCATAGGTATCTATTTCTATTTAATTATACAAGCTAATAGTTTGAATTTTTTATGCAAAATATCAAACCTATTGAAAACAATTCGAGACATAAGTCTATAAAAAATAATGTAATTGTGCCCATAAAATTCATTATAATGCAGAACTTTTTTTTTTTTTTAATCCTATTAGATTCGGGTCGACTCACTCCACAGGCTCCTAAGTATTTCTAAATACATGCCTAATCCAAGCTTATTTTTCATATTTGTATGGATCTAAACTATGAATCTTGTGAGATTTGGGGCCCATAAATCCAAACTAGCCCTTAATCTATTTATAATTCATTTAACATATTTAATCTATTTAACTTGATGCGACTTGCTTGATAAATTGATTATGCGAGTTGAGTCAAATTATTTATTTAATAAATAATTCAGATTCAAATCTAAATTTTTCATTCAATCCGTATGCAATCTAATTTAATCTAATTGCCGTCCCTACGTACAATGTTTCTCTCATCCTGGAATTAGTACCGTATCCCTGAAAATTGTAACAGGCTGCAACTTACTTGTTTTGCTGGCCAGCTATTTTGGTTTATCTTTTATATCCGTATACTTCAATTAAATATAAATTTCTCATTACCAAAAAAAACAAAAAATCTGATGGTCCCATTATTTGCATACATCACATCACATGGAATCTTGTTATTTTGGGCATTATTTTTGAACTGTTATTCATCGGTCTAGAGAGAGTAAAGCTAGTAGGGTGTGGGTTGAGACCGTGTCGTAGCCTTGCAGCATAAAATAGGATGGTAATGAGACACGGAATGGAATGGAGCGTTGTTCACATGTTGGGTGTGTGAAAGAGGAGAGGCTGTACCAGATCCAGCCAATATAAATAACGTGCCTTGCCGGATGCTCTTCATCATTTGGGTGCTTCCACCCATTTGCTTCCTCGAGATAAATTTCGATGGTGGTATGGTAGACGATGGACATAGAAATCGGATAGAATTTGTGATAAGAAGTTTAGACTCCAGACTTATTGGCAATCAAAGTTTCAACATTTTGATTTCTAGAGTTGAGTTGAAAACGGCGTGAGAGGGCATCAACCATGCGACACTCATCCTAAGGATACTTTGCATAATGCTTGAGATTGGCTCAATAGCGGATTGGATCGCCTTTTATATTGGCAGAGCATTGCATTGGGTGAATCCTAGCCCAATTTCTTCTCCTTCTCGTGATATTTTATTTTCCAATTTTGTTGGATGCCTTCATACCTTCTGCCTTCTTTTCTTTGTTTTTTTTTTTTAACATCTAATAGTTTACACAAGATATTGCAGAATAAAAATGTTAGTGGGCCAGATATTTTTATTCTTGCTGTGGCACGACCATACTTTTTCTTTTTTTTCCCTAACTTGACCATAAACACCCTTGTTCGTTGAAAGCTTCTTTACTTTGGCAGTTGCAAGGAGCTAAAATGTTGATGTTTTCCTTCAATTTTTATTTTATCATCACACACACACACATATATATATATATATTGGAGCTGGGATTGGGGAACAAAATTCCTCTGTAGAGCAAATTTGGGATGGGCTTTCTATTTTATCATATTTTCTTTATACCCATCTTAAAGTAGAAAGTCATCAAAAAAAATCATGGATGGCATTTTTTTTCTTCCTCATTTCTAAAATATACATTTTATTGATACATACTAGACCGCTAAATAATACACACCAAGCAAATTGATCATCTAGCAAGCCAAAATATAATAATATGTATTTATATAGTAGTATAGTAATATAATATATTATAAATATAATAATATACATTATATTATATTATATTATTCATATAATAGTATAGTAATATAATAATATATTATCAAGCAAATTGATCATCTAGCAAGCCAAAATATACATTATATTATAATATATTATATTATTTATATAATAGTATAGTAATATAATATATTATAAATATAATAATATATACTAATATAATATATTATACTATATAATAATATATATTTTATTAATATAATATAATATAATATTATATTATATATAATAATATTTATATAGTAAAGGATATTATGAAAAATATGGATATACCATAGTAACTTATCCAGAAAACTAGTATGTAAAGGAACATGGATAACAGATTTCCGAATCATTTTTTCATGCATATAAAAATATGGATAAATTATTTTTCTATCTAAATATTATCTAAAAAATATTTACCTAGAAAAATATAGTTTTTCAGGTAAATATTTTACCTGCAAAAGAATGATCCCTTAAAACAAATATGGATATGAATTTTTGCATCTGAAGTACCCTGGATTATCTTGTTTTGATTCCCCGAAGAAGGACAAAGAAGGGCATTTATAACCATGTCTGTATTTATATTCATCAGATAAAATAAATATGGATATGAACATGCTGGCATCTGATCAGCATCTGATCCAGTTTCAGCCATAATATCATAATCTTTTGTCATAAATAATGGTTGATATTAAGATAAAACAGTATGTTGTAGTGATTAACGAGCACCAAAGGAAAAGCTAAGAGACATGGTGTGATTAATTTTTACACATTCCAGGTATGTAGCATGCTGTGACAACTATCTTGCATCTAAATTTGTATTAAATTAAAAAACAATGACATGCATATTGGGATGCCCAATAATGATACTTTTTTTAGATAGCAAACCCAACAATGAGGTATTACAAGTATTTTATGATTAGGGATGGCATCTAAATGGATTTTTTTTGGGTATTCGACCTATTCCAAACTTTAATAGGATCTGTTTAGCAAAAGCTTATAGGATTTAGAATGAGTTTGGAATTTGTTCCCCATGTACCCACTATTCAAATCCAATTATATATGATATATATTTTTATATATATATATATATATATATATATATATATATATATATATATATATATATATAGCACTAGGGAACTTCAACCCCAAATCTCAAGGATAACTGACCTCTATCTTTACCACTAAGTAGCAAAACTCATTCATATTTAGATTGTCAATTTGTTTATACCAATTTTTACCTGATATTATTCCTCCTTTTTTTCTGTAATTCTATATTGCGTATCTGATCTGATCACCCATATAACCCAATCTAAACAAAGATTAATTGAACAAATTCAGGTACCTGATGGATTTATCTTCTTCTATATATATATATATATATATATAGGACTGGATTGGGATTTTTGGACAAATTTTTAATCGGATTTGGGATGGGTTCAAGTAGTGAAATTTTAAATGGGTTCGTGTATGGGCATGGTCGAGGCATCACAGTAGTTAGGACTATGGGAGAGGCTGTAGACTCTCCCCCACATATGATTGAGACATCATCTTTGCTTTCATTAAGGAGGTCTCCTTTGCCCGCTCCTTCTGAGCAAGCTCCTCATCCTTTCGATCCTAGATGGACGTCCAGGAGGATGAAACCATGATCTTTGAATATAATCGATCTTAGAAGATAATCAAGGGGTTGATACATCCTAGGGATGAAGAGTATCTTTTAGGCATGATTGATGAAGAGGCATTCTTGAGTTTGTATCATAGTGCTCGAATGGTAAGCCTTCTTTCTTTTGCTCGAAGCTTATTCCTGTATCCTTCATTGATTGATTGGCCAACTTCATAGGTGAGTTTTGACTTTCGAGAATTGGAGGCTCGGTTGGCAACATTGAGTGATCATGCAAGGATAGTTGAGGAAAGAGCATCTTATGCCGAGCATCGGCAAAGGAACTCAGGTCGAAGGTGATTGCTTTTGAAAGGCTATCTGTAGAGAGGCCGACCTCTAGTGTGAGATTATGAACCTCAAAGAGGAGCTTTGGGTGATAAGGGGAGAAGCTTCTGCCACTCGAGTTTATAGAGCCCACACTGTTCATCAAGTCATGGAGGCAAAGGCCGTGCTAGTTTGAGCCAAGAGGAAGATCGACCTTCTAGAAGTAAAGGTTGCCGGCATTCCAGAGAACTCTCAAATCCTACCTAGTCAGGTAGATTCTAGAGGGGAGGCTCATCGTCGATCCAGTGCTGACCTTCCTATCATCCAAAGAAGGCCTCTAGGAGCAAGTACCAAAGCTGCACTAATTTTTAGGGTGTTCGCTGTGAGGAGATCCCTCAGATCGAAGGAAGAGGCTGAGAAAGTATAGGATTCCTTTAGATGAGGCCTTGAGTGTTGCCAGATGATCTTCTGTTGGTTGCCTCTTAGCATTAGAGTATGTGCTAGACTCCCTCATCCCTCAGCCAACTTCTTCCATGGAAGTGGTGAAGGCTCGAGAGGACATGAAGAAGAAGATTCAAGATCTTGCTGCTTCTCTTGAATTTTGGTTTGATATACTATTTCTTTTGAAAATAAAAGAAAATTTTCTTTTACTTCTTTCATTTCTTTTGTATGAACTTCTATCCAGTTCCCTCGATAGCATAGGACGTATGACTCTTCAGCATTTGCCTTATGCCGCTGGGGGCATCTTTTCTTGGAAGGCACCATCTCTAGAGCTATTGGGATTATGACACCTGGCACATGATTTGGGAGGCGAAGGGGTGCTTCCCACTCGGCCCTTTATAAATGGAAGCAAGGAGCTGTCGCTTGTGGTGGAGCTCACTTCCTTCAACTTCCATACTCATGAAAGTGTTGGAGAAGATGTCATCCTTGCAGTCTTCCATTAAGGGTGCAATGGTCGCCAACATCTGTTGCACCATGAAGAGGTTCTCGCCCACCCTCCGACTGGCTACAAGGTGTCTAGAAGGGGCGCACCTGCAGATGCTATAACTTGGAATGGGAGGTATTGAAAAATCATCATCGCTCTAGCTATGGTACCATGACTGACATCAGCCTGAAGAAGAACCATCCTTGTCAAAATTCCATCACCCAATGTGGGCTCAATCGAGGATGTAGCAGCTTGCATTGCTTGTTGGTCTAGATGAGGAGTGAGTGATTGTAAAATGGGACCTTCTCAGCATCGAGCCCTCTCGAAAGGTTTGGACCTTTCTAGAGGGCAATCTTTTGCCCCCAAGCAGGCTATCTAGTTCTCCTAAATGGAATATTAGGGAGATGGATGGATCCTAGGGGTAAATAGATCCAATGGAACCATGCCATCCTCAATATCCTTTGGTGCAAACTGATGACTGTCAAAGAGTCTTCTCTAGACAAAGCTTCCTTCTGCACGAGAGGAGCATCGCCCCTCAGAATCCTTTCTTATATTGAGTCCATATGTACTATAATTTGGCCATTGAGCCGAAGTCCTATACTCTTGAATTATTAATAAAGAAAGACTTTTTCTTAAATCTTCCTTTATGTTTTATTGTGGATGTGTTGAGATCCGGGGCTTTGCCTCTTGCAAATCCTAGTTCCTTTGCTTCGGAGATGGTCTTCTGAGGTCTTGCCCCCCAACATCGATAGGAGGCTACAAGCTATCCTGCCTCTTAGAGTAGAGTTTGCGGACTTAAAGAAGGGGGTCTTCCTGAGGCTCGATCATCCAAAGCTTGATGGTCCTTGACTGAAACTCTATCTTGCTTTGAGTCTTGATGAGTACCTATCTCAGAGTCAAAGTATATCATGGCTTCGTGATGTGAATAAGATAGGTATGGTGATCTAGCTTGGGGCACGTAGCTCACCCAAGCATTTCATCGAACTTTCTCAGAGTTTCAGCCCATGTGAGCCTACTCTAGCCCCGAGGCTCGAGTCATCCACCGTCAGAGGCATTTTGGATAATTGAGACTTGACAAGCATTGCAACCCGATTGGGATGCATAGCTCATCCAAGGCTTTCTAGTAGGTGCAACGGCTTGGCCTGGGGTGCATAGCTTACCCAGGGCTTTCTCAGAGTTTTCAACATATGCAGGCCTACCTTATCTTGAGTCTTGGAGTCTTCCACCATTGGAGGCATACCAAACTATTAAGACGATGAGCATGGTAACCTAGCCTGGAACGAAGCTCGATCATCCAAAATTTTTCAATAGGTGCGATGGTCTAGCCTAGCTTATGTAGCTCACCTAGGGCTCTCTTAGAGTTTTTCTCCTACATGTGCCTACTCTTGGCCCAAGGCTCGGAGTCTTCTGTCATCAGAGGCATACCAAATAGTTGAGACTTTTATAGACATGGCAACCCAGCCTGGGGTGCACAGCTCACTAGGGCTTTCCAATAGACGTGGTAGCCTGGCCTTGCGGCTCATAGCTCACCTAAGGTCTATCTCGATTCATTCCTTTGACCTCAGCTAGGCGGAAGATGACTTCTCACATATTTTGCCCCTCCAGATGGCCAGATCCATGGCTTCATATCTCTTAATTGCATTGCTCAATAATATTTCTTTTGTATAGAAAAACTGGAGTTTTATTATAGAAATAGTTTTACATGATGCTCCTTACTGATAGTAAAATTGGAGATCAACAAAATTTTAGGATCGGGGTAGAGGTGTCCCATCCAACTGCTCCAGATGATAGATCCTGAAGCATACTATCTCGACAACATGGTAAGGTCCATCCCAACTAGGCAAAAGCTTCCTTCATTTGGTTAGTTGACTAACTTTAGCCCTCCTGAGCACCAAGTCTTCAAGTCGAAAGTGCTTTCTTGAAGAAAAATCCTGATTTTCTGGACCAGGTTCGTTCAGATCTGATCGGATCAAGAGATATATTTCAAAAATTTTTTCTTTTGATCTGAATCAGATCTGGGATGTTTCAGATCTGATCTTTATTATTTTAATAATAAAAATAAAATATAGATAAATTAAATCAAATTTAATTTACCTTGATGTGGGTAATCCTATTACCCATTGATGATCCTGTAAGCAGCGGAAGGTTCTGGATCTAGCCACGCAAGTGCCTGGCCTCTATCGGTATCCACTCGGGTTGGATCTGGAGATCCTCTTCTTCTCTATCACGTCTCCAAAAATTAGATCTGGATCTGATCTGGAGGATCTTCAAAAATCTTTTGAAGATCAGCAGTTGTCCTTTGCAGCAGCGCAGCCTTCTTAGCTTTTTTGATCGCCTTTTTCTCTGATCTAGATTGCACCAACTAAGATCCCCAAACTACTTTTGGGACGTGGAGAAAGAGAGGGAGAAGATAGTCTTGGCATGGAGGAGGAGGAGAGAGGCAGCCTTGGGGCATGGGGAATTATTCAGATGAGATATTCCTTGAGTTGGGCGCAGGGTCTTATTTATAGACTATGCGTGATCCAACTCCTCTTCTTCCAACCAATCACAACCCTTTGTGAAATCAGATCTAAATCTGATTGGTGGAATAGAGTCCCCTTGGATTCCTCCTTAGATGGTGCCTAAGACCAGTCAAAGTTGGTTCTTAGGAGAACTCTAATTCGGAATCCAAAAAGGAGATGGAGTCCTTGTCCAACAAGGGACTCCTAGGGCGCCTCCTACTTGGGCTCACGCCACCCTTGGCGTGCGCCCTCCTCCTTGCCAGGTTCTGGCAGGGGGACAAGCCCCCACCAGCTCTCCAATAGGTGCATGACACATGTGGTCAAGAAGTCAAAGTGTCAATGGTCAATATTTGACCAGTCAAAGGTAGACTTTTGACCAAAGTCAAAGGACAAGAAATGGCAGGTGACCAAAAATGGCAGGTAATTGTCTTACAAAATAAGACAACCCTTTTCTGACTTGGACAACCTCCAGTCAGACCATAGTGAAGGCCTCTGATTGAGCACAAACTCCTTTGGCTCAGTCAGGACAACTTATTTATGATAGTAAAAGAAGAACGTTAGGTTCAATCGAGTGCTAGCACGATTTTCTTGAACCTAATTGAATCTCATTCAGATCAATTGAACTAGATCAGTTCAATTGATGATCACCAGATTCAAACCCTTGTTTGTGTGACCCAGTTAGGTTCAGTTCTGTATGGTAATGGGATATGTCATGATCTCTATCATCGACATCATCGAAACTCCTTTCGATGGATCAGAACTCTTCTGATTCGAACAGCTAGAATGATCGATCATCTAAATCATTCTAATTGCTCCCAAAATCCACCAGTGACACCTAGCAGTATATGGTGGCAACCCATCAGAGCTGAATGCGAACCTCTTGGTGCAGCTACCTGTGTGATTAAGTTCTTCTATCTTGAGCCCCGATCAGATTAGGGTTAAGGTGAACTCGTCAAACCCTAGTCTCTGTCATATGATGTAATCATTCGATTCAAGTCCAATGTGAAAATCTAAATAGAAACTCTTTCTATTATTTCACTCTACCATGGCCATGGGCTTCTGGACTTGATTCTCATGATCATCATAGGGCTGCTCCTCTACCACCGAGGTAGATAGATTCCATCTTGATGCAATCCAGTTCCTACAATGAACATGCTATAGCCAACATACACCTCAGGGTTCCATATGGCTAGGAGACCGAGTAATGGTGTAGTCAAACTATAACACCCTCAAGGTGAACTGCCGATGCACCTCAGGTCAAAGAACCAGACACACTACTGCAGCATCGAGTCAGTCATTGACGAGAAGGTAGACTTCCTAATGACTACTCGAGGTGGTCACGCTCAGTGCCCTCGTTCTCTAACGAGTACCTGTACTCTCGCTCCGGGTGTCTCCACACCGTAGACTCAAGACTCATCTACTAAAGAGAAGCGATTGTACACCAACCTTCCGGATCAATCACCATCCTCGTGATGATCCTATGGTCGGGAGCATTTTATGAGTTAATAATGATTATTCATGTCTTAAATTTTCAACTCTTGAAAATATGAATTATCATTACCATTAACTCAAAGGATGTATCACAGACACTAAATACACATATGTGATAGAAAATAACCCATTTTATTGATTATAGTCAAAATTATAATTTTGCCCCTAGAAGTGTATTACAAGTGTCAGCCAATTCTGGCTTCTAGGGCACATATATCTAACAATCTCCCACTTGTCCTAAAGCCAATTGGCTACAAGTCTAAGTCCCATCTTCTCAAGGTGGGCTTCGATCTTCTGCTGGCCCAACGGCTTTGTAAGTGGGTCTGCCACATTATCTATGGAGTCGACTCTCTTGACCTCGACGTAACCCTTCTCGAGGTAATCGCGGATGAGGTGGTATCGCCGCTCAATGTGCTTGGATTTCTGGTGAGACCTTGGCTCCTTAGCAAGGGCTATGGCACCATTGTTGTCGCAGTATAGAGGAATGGCATCTGATGGCATTACTCCAATTTCTGCAGCAAACTTCTTGTACCAGAATGCTTCCTTCGCAGCCTCTGATGCAGCGATATATTCTGCTTCCATGGTGGAATCTGCTATCACGGTTTGCTTGGAACTCTTTCAGCTGACAGCACCACCATTGCACACAAACAGACTCCCAGATGTCGACTTTCGATCATCTATATCGGACATGAAATCCGAGTCTGTGTATCCCTGGACTTGGAGTTCTCCGTTACCAAAGACCAACATCATATCCTTAGTTCTTCTCAAGTACTTAAGGATACATTTCACAGAAGTCCAGTGTTCTTCACCTGGATTTGACTGATATCTGCTTGTGACACTCACAGCATGGGCTATATCAGGTCGTGTACATAGCATGGCATACATGAGGCTCCCTATTGCAGAAGCATAAGGGATCTTGCTCATGCGTTCTATTTCCTCAGGTGTGCTAGGGCACATCTTCTTGGAAAGATGAATACCATGTCTGAAGGGTATTAATCCCCTCTTAGAGTTTTCCATACTAAACCTCTTTAGTACTTCCTCTATGTACATCTTCTGTGAAAGTCCTAGCATCCTATTCGGTCTATCCCTATAGACCTTAATTCCTAGAATAAAGGATGCTTCACCTAGGTCTTTCATGGAGAATTCCTTGGACAACCATATTTTGACTGATGTCAACATGGGAATATCATTCCCAATAAGGAGGATGTCATCCACGTACAATACGAGGAAGACAACAGCGCTCCCACTGACCCTTTTTGAAAACACATGGTTCCTCTTCATTTTTGATGAAACCAAACTTTTTGATCACATCATTGAAACGAGTGTTCCAGCTCCGAGATGCTTGCTTAAGTCCATATATGGACCTTTGCAGCTTGCAAACCTTGTGATCAGTATCACTGGATGTGAAACCTAGCGGCTGTTCCATATAGATATCTTCCTCAAGATATCCATTTAAGAATGCCATTTTCACGTCCATTTGCCATATTTCATAATCGAAATAGGCTGCAACGGCAAGCAATGTGCGGATGGATTTTAGCATAGCCACTGGGGAAAAGGTATCCTGATAGTCAATGCCTTCGCGTTGACTATAACCTTTTGCCACTAGTCTAGCCTTGAATGTCTCCACATTTTCCATCTGCACCAATCTTTCTCTTGAAGATCCATTTACACCCAATAGGTACTATACCTTCTGGTGGATCTACCAAGGTCCAGACTTGGTTTGAGTGCATCGAGTCAATTTCTGACTGCATTGCCTCTAGCCATTTCTCGGAGTCGATATCTGATATCGCCTCGTTGTAGGTTTTGGGATCATCACCATGAGCACCATTACCTACGAGGAACATTTTCTCTACTTTCCTCTGAAATAATACCTAAGTATCTTTCAGGGGGATGGAAAACTCTTTCCGATCTACGAGGTGGAGGAGGTAGTGTTCTTATTGGCTCAACCTGATTTGGTTCCAATTGGTCCTTAGCTTTTGTACTTGTGAGACTTTCTCATCAAGCTTAATCTGCTTTCCAATGCCGCTATCTTGAATAAACTATTTTTCAAGAAAGATGGCATGTCGACTCACAATCACATTGTGGTCTTCTGGAATGTAGAAATAGTATCCTAATGACTCTTTAGGATATCCTATGAATCGAGCTCTAAAGGACCTAAACTCTAACTTGTCCGCTTGTTGTCTTTTGACATGAGCCGGACAACCCCAAATTCTGAGATGACTCAGACTTGGTTTCTTACCGTGCCATATCTCATACGGTGTGGTAGGAACGGTTTTAGAGGGAAACCCTATTCAGTAGATAAATTGAAGTTAACAATGAATGTCCCCAAAGAAAATCAGGGAAGGTCTGTGAAGCTCATCATGGATCGAACCATATCCAATAGAGTCCGATTTCTCCATTCTGAAACCCCGTTGAGTTGAGGTGTTCCTGGTGGAGTCCATTGAGAGACTATGCCATTTTTTCTTGAGATAGTCTAGGAATTCTCGGCTAAGGTATTCACCTCCTCGATCTGATCGAAGAACCTTAATGGGTTTTTCCAGTTTATTTTTCTACTTCATGTCTGAATTCTTTGAACTTTTCAAAAGCTTCAGACTTGTGTCTCATAAGATACACATACCCATACCTAGACAGATCATCGGATAAAGGTAATGAAGTAGACAAAATTGCCTCTAGCCGGCACATCAAATGGGCCGCACACATCAGTATGTACTAGGGCAAGGAGATCTGTGGCCCTCTCCCCATGTCCAACAAAAGGGAGTTTAGTCATTTTGCCTTGAAGACAAGATTCACAAGTTGGATATGACTCGAAAGTCAATGGACTCAATAGCCCATTTTTCTCCAATTTGTTGATCCTATCTTCTGCTATATGACCTAATCTCAGGTGCCATAGATATCTATCGTTTGGACTATCCCTAGGTCGTTTGGCATTCACGTTTTGCTCGATAGTTAGAACAGGTACATCAATATGTAGCTGATAAAGACCATTAATAAGGAAACCATTTGCAATTTTATTTCTTTCATAAAGAATGTTACAATGGTCCTTAAAGAAGGTAATCACATAGCCTTCTTAGTGCTAAGCATGAAACAGAAATCAAATTCCTGCTAGCTGCAGGCACATAATAACAGTCTTTCAAAACTAAGTCTAAACCAGATGGTAATCGAAGAGGGTATGTTCCCACGGCTACTGCAGCAACTCTTGCTCCATTACCGACATGCGTAGGATCATGTCTCCATCCCTCAGCCTCCTGCTATCCTCAAGACCCTGCATGGAAGTGCACAGATGAGCACTAGAACCAGAGTCAAGCACCCAACTGGATGCAGAAGAAACCGTAAGGTTAGACTCAATAACGAGCATACCTCCAGAAGGACCTTCCTTCTTGTTCTTCAGGGTGGCCAGGTAAGTAGGGCAGTTCCGCTTCCAATGGCCGTCGCTGTTGCAATGGAAACACTTTCCTTTGCCATCGGCCTTTCATTCTTCGGCTCTGCCTTCTTCTTCTTTGATCCTTCCACCTTTTGCTTTTTTCACAGACTTCTTTTTCTTTCCATAAGACTTTCTTTTGGAAGAAGTCCGTTCCATAGCAAGAACTGAGCCTTTAGAACCTTTCATAGAAAGCTCAGCGGTAACCAGCATATTCATTAATTCGGCCAAGGAAATTTTGAAGTTTATGCATGTGGTAATTCATGATGAATTGCCCATATGCATCAGTCAAGGATTGCAGAATAATATCATTCTGCAGATCCAAGTCTAACTTCACACCGAGCTTCTCAAGCTCTTCCATGTCCTTGATCATTCATCAGACAGTGATCTTGGACTGACTGCCCATCACGCATCTTAGCCTTAAAAAAGTCATTTCGTGACTTGATATTTGGCTGCGCGACTCTGTTCACCAAACATCTCCTGCAGGTGAGCCAACATTTGGCGAGCAGTCCCGATATCTTCATGTTGGCGCTGGAGCTCATCAGACATCGAGCCCAACATGTAATATCTGGCCTTATTATCTTCGTCTATCCATTTTTTCAGAGACGCTCTCTGTTCAGTGGATGGACGAGCTGGTAAGGTGGGAGGGTCCTGGTCCAATACATGGGTTAACTTCTCGAAACCCAAAATAATTTTGTAGTTCCTGAGCCAATCTTTATAATTGGGTCCGTCAGTCTATGTGTGTCCAGGATACGTGCCTAATGGGTTGGACGCAGACATTTTCCTGTAGAGAGTCAAAGATTCTAGTTAGATACTGTAATTATGACTTGACCAATTTATTTAGAGATTTTATTTTTAAACAAATTAGCTCCCACTATTTTCTCGGATCCCTACACTCCCTCTGTAGAGATGCAAAAATCTCCATGATTAATGATTTCTAGTGGGTGGTGTGGTCTCCATGATTAATGATTTCTAGGTTAGCATAGACCTTAGGCGGCATGATTGAGAAGTGATGGGCAATTCATGCTGGCACATTATGATCCTCGGCCATAGTCGAGCAGGGTGTTTTCTTGAATTTCATGAGTTACATTTCGCTCCTCATCCATGGCCGAGGAGCGTGTGCTGGCGGGCTCCGATGGAGATACGTTCCGCTCCTTAGCTATGGTCGAGGAGCGCGCGATGGTGAAATTTGATGAAGACATCGAGGAGCGCATGTTGGTGAAATTTGATGGAAATGCATTTCGCTGCTCAGCCATGGTCGACGAGCGTGCATTAGAGAAACTTGATGGAGATGCATTCCACTTCTCAACCATGGCCGAGGAGCATGTGTTGGCAAAATTCGATGGAGATGCATTCCGCTCCTCGACCATGGCCAAGGAGCATGCATGGTGACATTCGATGGAGATGCATTCTACTCCTCGGCCATAGTCAAGGAGTGTGCATTAGCAAAATTCAATGGAGACGCATTTTGCTCCTCGATCATGAAAGAGGAGCGTGCGTTGGCGACATTCGATGGAGACACGTTTCGCTCTCCTCGATCATGGTCGAGGAGCGCATGTTGGCGACATTCGATGGAGATGCATTCCACTCCTCGACCATGGCTGAGGAGTGCACATTAGCAAAATTCAATGGAGACACATTTTGCTCCTCGACCAAGGTCGAGGAGCGCGCATTGACAACATTCGATGGAGATGCGTTCCGCTCCTCGACCGTGATCGAGGAGCACGCATTGGCGACATCCGATGGAGATGCATTCCACTCCTCGATCATGATCGAGGAGCGTGCGTTGGCAAAATTCGATGGAGACGCATTCCACTCCTCGACCATGGTCGAGGAGCGCACATTGGCGATATCCAATGGAGACATATTTCGCTCCTCGATCGTGGCTAAGGAGCATGTGTTGGCGAAAATAAATTCTACGAGAAGTTATTATTCATTATCGAATAAAAATTTCAAGATGGAAGTTATATTCTAAGGATAATATCTTCGAAGATTGTTGGCATTTCAGGTCCTTAGGATCGAAGTTCCATCCAGTCGATAGAGGATGGTAAGTTCTCAATCAGACTACTTCAGCCACATGATAAGGTCCTTTCCAGATCGGCGATAACTTTGACCGTTCGGATAAGTGAGAAATCTTAGCTCGACGAAGAACTAATTATCCTGCTAGAAAAGATTTGCTCTTTACTTGAGAATTATAGTATCGGGCAACTTTTTGTTGATAGTTGGCCATCCAAACTAAAGCTCGTTCCCAGATTTCTTCCAGCAAATCTAGATTTGCTCTCATCCTGAAGGAATTTCTATCTTCATCGAACTCCTCTACTCAGAGCATGGGTAACCCCATCTCTATGAGTATCACAGCTTTCATACCGAAGGCCAACATGAAAGATGTCTCTTTAGTTGGGAGACGTTGCGTCATGCGATATGCCCAAAGGACGTTGTACAACTCTTTGACCCACGATCCTTTTGCCTAGTTTATGCAAGCTTTCAACCCCTAAAATAATGTCCTATTCGTCACCTCAGCCTCGCCATTAGTCTGTGGATGACCTATCGATGTCAATCTATAAGAAATCCTGTAGTCATTATAGAACCCTGTAAACCTCGGGTTATTGAATTATCATCCATTATCGATTATGATGGCATGGGGTAAACCATATCGACATATAATAGACTTTCAGATAAAATTTCAAACTCTGACTTCGGTAATCATGGCTACTGGTTCTGCTTCCACCCATTTAGTAAAATAGTCAATCGTGATAATTAGGAACTTCTTCTGTGCCATAGCGATGGGAAATGATCCAAGGATATCCATTCTCCATTGAGCGAAGGGCCAAGGGATCATGATCGAGGCCAGTGGGGTCAGTGGTCGATGCTGAATGTTTGAGGTCCTTTGGCATTGGTCACATTTGCTCACTAGTTCGGCCGCATCTCTTTGCATGGTTGGCCAAAAATATTTCTATCGTAATATTTTATGGGACAGGGCCTTGCTCCCCAGGTGATTACCATAGATTCCTTCATGAACTTCCCGCAGGGCATAGTCGGCTTTCGGAGAATGGAGGCATCTGAGTAGAGGTAGGATGAAGGACCTCTTATACAATTTTTCTTCGTAAACGACGTATTGTGGAGCGAGGTGTCTCAATCTTTTTGCCTCATCTTGATCCATAGGCAAAATTCCATCTCATAAATAATGGAGAATAGGATCTATCCAGCTTGGTTCTGGATCAGCTTACATTACTGGGACCTCGTCAATGCTTGGTTTCTCCAGGACTTCCATGTACGAGCTTCTTTTTAGGTCGGCCGCTCCATGGGTTGCTAGTTTAGAAAGAAGGTCAGCTCGCACATTCTCTACCCTTGGTATCCACTGAACATCCATCGCTAAAAAGCTAGAAGCCAAGTCTCTGATCTTCTATAGATACTTTACCATATTCGGCTTTTGGGCTTCATATTTTTTCAGAACCTGACCAATCACTAACTGCAAATCACTATGTACTCTGAGATGTCGAACTCCCATTTCTTTCGCTATTCTAAGTTCCACTACCAATGCCTCATACTCGGCTTCATTGTTGGAAGCCAAAAAGTCGAAGCGTAGAGCATATTATGCTACTACTCCTTCCGAGCTGGTTAAGATCAGCCCAGCTCTGGAGCCCATGGCATTCGAAGATCCATCAACATGTAGGATCCAACATTCATCAGTTGAATAGGTTTCAGCATGACTGGATTCTTCATCTGGAATTGTACATTCCAAAATGAAATCTGCTAATGCCTAAGCTTTAATGGACGACCTCAACAAATATTTTATATTGAATTTGCCTAGCTCGATAGCCCATTTAGCCAGCCACCCAGAAGTATCTGGTCGGTACAAGACCGATCTAATGGGTTGGTCTATAAGGACTGCGATGGTGTGCGCTTGAAAATATGGGCGTAATTTTTTTGTAGATATCAAGAGAGCATAGACGATCTTTTTCAGTCTCGTATACCTGGTCTCTGCATCGTGAATTACCCGACTCACATAATAGATCAGATTTTGCATCTTGGCCTCCTGTCGGACCAGAATAGAACTGATTGCCAAAGAAGAAATAGTAAGATACAAGTACAATACCTCCTGAGGCTCTAGCTTGCTTAACAAAGGGGGAGAGCCGAGGTATTTCTTTAGTTCATCGAAGGCTATCTGGTATTCATCCATCCATTGAAAGTTCTTCGGTTGCTTAAGGGCTTTAAAGAATGGAAGGCTCTTTTCCATCGATCTTGATAGAAATCTATTTAAGGCTGCGATCCTTCCTGTGAGTCACTGCACTTTTTTGATCATCCTCAGAGGCTTCATCTCTTGAAGAGCTTGAATCTTCTCCGAATTGGCCTCAATCCCACGTTGTGATACCATGAACCCAAGAAATTTTTCGGAAGTGACAACAAAGGCACATTTATCCGAGTTGAGCTTCATTCAAAAACACCGTAGTATAGAAAAGACTTCTTCTAGGTTGGTAATATGGTATTCGACTGTCCTACTTTTGACGAGCATGTCGTCAATGTATACTTCCATATTTCTTCCAATCTGCTCTTTGAAAAGCTTGTTCATAAGTCTTTGATAGGTCGCCCCAGCATTCATCAAGCCAAAAGGCATAATCCTGTAGCAAAAAAAGCCTTGGTCAGTTATGAAAGAAGTTTTTTCTTCATTCTCGGATGCCATTCGAATCTAGTTGTATCCCGAGAAAGCATCTATGAATGATAGGAGCTGATGTCCCGAGGTCGCATCCACCAGTTGGTCTATGCACGACAGAGGATAGCTATCCTTTGGGCATGCTCCATTGAGATCCACATAATCAATACACGTGCACCATTTTTTATTGACCTTTTTGATGAGGACGACGTTAGCCAACCACTTCGGATAATAAACTTTTCGAATGAAGCTGGCTTTCGAAAGCTTATCAACTTCTTCTTATATCGTCCTCTGGCATTCAGGGGCGAAGCTCCACTTTTTCTGCTTGATCAGACGATGATTCAGGTCTACATTGAGTCAATGTACCATGACTTATAGATCGATGCCGAGCATATCCAAAGTTGATCAAGCAAACACGTCGGCATTATCTCATAGAAATGTGATGAGGTGCTATCAATCTTCTTCATATAAGCTTGAACCAACCTTCACAACCTTGTTTGGATCATCCTTGATCGGTATAGAGATCAGTTCTTCTATTGGAGAGCCTCTTTGTTCAGTTTGTTCATTCCGAACATCTAACTCATTCATGAGTTGCTCTTCAGCCACCACTCCACGTAAAGTAGTCATGTAACATTTTCTTATGATCGACTGATTTCTCCTGAGCTCGTCAATTCCATATGGAGTCATGAATTTGACCTTCAGATGATAGATCGATACTATGGCCTGGAGGGTATTTAGGCCTGGCCGACCTAAGATGACATTGTAGACGGAGGGACTATTTACAATGAAATAAGTTATGTCAACAACTACCTGCTTCGGAGCTTGTCCAGCTTTTGTTGTTAGTAAGATAGTCCCTTCCATTGGAATCATAGTGCCAAAAAATCCAACTAGAGGTACATTCCTCTTTGTTAGTAGTTCAGGGCTTAAGTTCATCCGAACAAAGGCATCATAAAATAGAATATCTATCGAGCTTCCATTATTAACAAGGATCCGATGTACATCATAATTAACAATATTCAGAAAAATGACTACAGGATCATCATGGGACTGACTTATTTCTTTCAAATCTTCATCAGTGAAAGTAATTTCACCACCTGCCTTCCTCTTCCTCGATCCCTCTCCTAGTTGATCTCGATCCGAAGTGTTTCCACTGAGGTTTTCTTCAGTAATTACTTTGATTTCTCCTACAGTCGGCTGCTCTCCATGTGGTTCATCCTGCCGAGGTTGGTCACGACCCAGATTCATCGGGATTCGCTGTTCATTCATATAGTGCCGAAGTTGCCCCTACCTGATTAGTACCTCTATTTCCTCTTTGAGATGCCAGCACTCCTCGGTATTATGCCTATGGTCATAATGATATCGACAATACTTTCTCAAATTTCTTATTCAAGCAGGGGTTATTATTTTCTTGGATCGAGGTATATCTTCTCATCGCTCGATCTTCATCAGATTCTGAGCCTAGGATGCATTAAGGGGGGTGTGGTAATTGAACCTCCAAGGTAGAGTTCTAGATCAGCCTCATGATTTTGGAGATGCTGGTCGGCTACTCTAAGGTGGGGTGCGCGATTGATGAAACCGTGGGTCCTTTCGATGGTGCTGCATCCATCTATGGTCTTTTTTCTTCTCCTATTTTTGGGATGGACCCAACCTACCATCTCGGTTACTCCCCTACTAATCCCAAGCCTCTTCGGCCTGGGCATACTTCTCCACTCATTCTAGCATCTCAACAAAATTCTTTGGATAGTCTAAGTTGAGGGAGAACAAAAGGTCATTTTGGAGGAGACCGGCCTTGAACGCCGTCATGACCAGAGACAGGTCTAAATTTTGGACCTCCAAGGTGGCCGCATTGAAGCAATTGATATACTCTCGAAGGAGCTCATTCTCTCATTGCCTGATGCTCATGAGGAAGTCAGAGTTACGACATTGCCGATGACTGCTTATGAAGTGGACAACGAACAGATGGCTCAACTGGTAGAAGAAATTTATGGAGCTGGATTTCAGATTCAAATACCAATGTCGAGCCACCTTTCTCAGAGTTGAAGGAAAAGCTCGACATAGTATCGCATTGGTAGCCCCTTGCAGATGCATAAGAGTTTGGAAACTATTGAGATGATCTACGGGATCGGCCGTTCCATCGTAAAGCTCCATCTGAGGGATCTTGAACCGACATGGCAAGGGTTCGTCCATGATTTTCTGAGTGAATGAGAGATCGACATTAAACTCCAAATCCTTCCCTTATTGCCTCGGCTTCCGCAATGCATCCAACTACCGTTGCATCTCTTTGAGCTTTTTTTCCATGTCATCCTCATGAGTGGCTCAGTGCTGAGGAGTCTCATGGCCTCAGGGATGGAGCCTCTTTCTGGAAATCGGATGTTGATGAGTGTTCAGATCTTCGATGGAAAGGATCAGTAGGTCGGCTGTGATGACTCGGCTTCCATCTTAGGACTTTGGGGGCATCATTCCTCCAACCTCATCCAGACCAGATCTAAATTTTCTTCGATCGGATGGCGCTCGTCGGCCTACTGTATTCCTCTTACGGTGGCTGATAGTACCTGCACCTGATGAAGTAGGGTGTCATACTATTCCTGTGAGACCATCGGTGCCGTTGATGGGTTCTCCTGGATTAGTGGTGGAGATGTGTTAACCTATTGAGCATTGTAGATCCTTCGACCATTAGAATGCTGGGACACATTTGATGTTCTCCTTTGGGTTCTCATGATATCCAGTGTCGTGCTTTCTTCCCTCAAATTAAACCTCAAAAATAATCGAGGTCCCTCCTCTAGCGCCAACTGTTGCTTCTGAATCTTCCGAGCTTGAGGTCGGCCGACGAGGAATGAAAGAGCTTCGACCACCAAAAAATATGAGGTCGAGGATGAACTTTGCTAGAGCTTCACCCATTCACCTACAATAAAGTTTCCACCAGAGTGTTCTCTGGTGAAGACCCTCCGATGCTCAAGTTAGAAGATTGGAGAACAATGAGGAGAAAAAGCATCAAATTGAATGGCATACCTAGAGGGTCTCAGAGTTTCTTTATTTATAGGGGAGGAGTTGGAGTCATATCCATTTCGAACTCTAACGGCTTTTTGAGTTAGTCATCCTGGATTGATTCGAAAGATTTCTTTCCTTCTTAGGAGATGGGATTGTGAAAGATTCCTCTTTATCTGAGTTTTTCGATTCAAAGAGGATACAGTTTCAGCAGGGATGGCTGTAGGTTGATCATTGACGAGTTATGAGCCTATTCATGTAGCTCGATGGCCGACCTAAATCCGACGAGGATGAGGTATGAAGGCCTACCTTATTTTGCCAGGAGATGATCTTCAGTAGGTTCGGTTGAGAATTGTAGGTCGGCTTAAGCCAACCTGCAGCCAACCGTAGGTGAAGTGTCGCATTGTTCCGCTCAGACGATCCATTGGGATAGGTCAGCGGCCTGACCCTAAACAGGCCAAGGCCACACCAGCCCCATTCCACAACACTCACCATTTCTAACTAGAGGCACATTGGCAGCTGTCATGCTATTGCTTGTCCTTGCAAGTATGGATAAAAAGTTGGTCGGAGGGATAGTTTTCTACTTTACATGACCTTATCAAGAATGGCTTAGCTCAGTGAGACATGGTGAGAGAACTTAGACTACTTGAGCCTTGGTTCACTAGAAAAGTGGGTAGGCTTAAGGATGGCAATCTTTTTCAATGCGCCGGGTACCCGACCCAACCCAATCCGATTAAAATCATAAGCTACTTTATATTAAACATTCCATGTTGCCTTTAATTTCTATTCTCCCTTTTCCCTTTATTCAACTTTTGAACCATACTTATCAAAAGATTTAATGGATATTGTTCTCAAACATGTTACAGAATAATGGCTACCAAGTCACTTAAATCCGTTAGAATTAATTAAGATGCCATGAAGAAACGTAACAAAATAAAATATTACCATCCTATTAAGATATTAGAAACTCTTATCAAAATGATATAACAAATGGTGGCGAATGGCAATTAAACAAAACAAAACTCTCTTTGGACAACCATAAATTGCTCCACAAAAAGAAATATCTTGGACAAATATAAATTTGAGCCCTGGTGCATACTCTCAAACTAGATCAAAAAGTTCGACATGGCTTCCTCTTCCTCTTCCACTGCCAACAAAATTTTAATAGCCATCATAGTTCTTTCTATGTTCTACGTTTATGGTATATATCTTTCTCTATTTTAGTATAGAAAATAGGAAGAACATGTAGACACGAAGGCCTCTAAACCCATCATTCTTTTATATTCACATTCATGTAGCACACTTTAGTTATCCTCGGATTTTATTTAAATATTTGTGCATGCAGGTATAAATGTGTGTGCTAATTCAAAAATTATTTTGTTGTCGCAGCAAAAGCTTATGAATATGATTGTACTGATTATTGCATTGAAATTCCATTATGGTGGTGCAACAAAACTTGCCTTGACCTTGGATATGCAAATGGCGGACGATGTATCTTACCAATCTATGGAGAATGTTGCTGCTATAAATGACTTTCTAACTATTGAAGAAAAGCCATGCCGCATCTCTATTACCCCCTTTATTTTTGGCTTGATGATGGATTATAAATATAATTAATGTACCACAAAATGTTGAGGACATATATATGTGACATCTTCATAGATTTCAAAATTAATTGATATATCATAATTATTTTTAATTTTTATTATTATTTTACTAAGAAAAATTATCAATGGCCAAAAGGTGTGACGAATTTGGCTTTATCGATATTATATCTGGTTTGAACATATAATTAATTAAAAAAATAGTTTTTCATTTATATTGATTTAAGAAATGCTAGCATATTATATGATTTTGTCTTTAGGAAGGTATATATTTTGTGATTGTATGTTGACAACTAACAGATAACATGCATGTTACGTCGAAAAATAATTGCATAGGTATCTATTTCTATTTAATTATACAAGCTAATAGTTTGAATTTTTTATGCAAAATATCAAACCTATTGAAAACAATTCGAGACATAAGTCTATAAAAAATAATATAATTATGCCCGTAAAAATCACTATTATGCAGAACTTTTTTTTTTTTAATCCTATTAGATTTCGGGTCGACTCACTCCACAGGCTCCTAAGTATTTCTAAATACATGCCTAATCCAAGCTCATTTTTCATATTTGTATAGATCCAAATAATGAATCTTGTGAGATTTGGGGCCCATAAATCCAAACTAGCCCTTAATCTATTTATAATTTATTTAATATATTTAATTTATTTAACTTGATGCAACTTGCTTAATAAATTGGTTGTGTGAGTCGAGTTATGCTGCCATCCGGACTCACACCTTCTCTCTGACTTTTTTTTTGAAGATCTAGATTTGTCCGTAGGTCTTCTAAATTTCTCTGAGCATTGAAGGCCTCTACTCGGTGTGAAGGCATGCCTATCTCCATGGGGATAATTGTTTTGATTCTAAAGAGAAGATTGAATGGTGTCTCATCCATCGAAAGCTGATGTATGGTGCCATAGACCTAAAGAACATTGTGTACGTAGTTCATCTACTCAGAGTCCTTTGGCCTTGTCTAATCGGGTCTTCAAGCCTTGAAGGATGGTCCGATTGATCATCTTAGCTTCTCCATTTGCTTGGAGATGCCTGGTGGAGGTGAAGTGGTGGTTGATGTGGAGCTTCTAGTAGAAACTCTCAGAAGGAGGCATTATCCAACTATCGGCCATTATCAGTAATGATGATTCGAGGCAAGCCAAAGTGATAAATGATGCTCTTCCAGATGAAATCATAGGCACTCTTCTTAGTTGATTGCCATAATGAGAAATTTTCTTTGCCCAATGGCCTATGAAAAATGATCGAGAATGTCCATCCCCCATTGAGCAAATGGTCAAAGAGAGCTGATTCGAGAAAGAGGAGTTGTCGGCAGGTGCTGAATGTTGGAGTATCATTGGCACTAATCGTAGTGCTTCATGAACAGTTACTGCATCCTCGTAGATGCTTGGCAACAAAATTTCTCATGGATGCTCGATCATGGATGGTGCTCTTCTTAAAAATTATAGTACTACATTCATGAAGTACTAGTGATTGGATGCTCGACAACAAAATCCTTGCCCGAGGATCTTGTATGCCAAGGTCCTATCCCTTAAATGGTTACTGCAGATGACTTCTTGGACTTCCCATTGGACGTCCTCAACCTTGGAGGGTCGGAGACAAATAAGGAGAGGCATGGAGAAGGATCGCTTGTAGAATTTTTTCTCGAGCATCACGTACCACATGGACTTGAACTTGATTCTTTGGACTTCGGTCTGGTCTTCTGGCAACAACTCATCCTACATCAACTAGATTTCATGGTCCACCTGCATCACTCCAGGTTGGCTCCTCCTCGATGTTGTGCCTATCAAGGATCTCTAAATAAGTCAACCTCTGAATAAAAATAGTGGGCATATTTTAAGATTGCTAGCTGTTGATCTTATGATTGATTTTGATGATTCCAAAATTTTGAGTGATTTGATACTAATCATGTATTCTATGAGTAAATATCAAATTTTCTAGTTTCTTTAAATGAAGAAATCATTCATAGAAGAAACACGTAAAAAGGGCTAAAGATTTCAAAGAATGGATCTTTCTAGCTAAATCATATTTTCTTTATACCCATCTTAAAGTAGAAAGTCATCAAAAAAAATCATGGATGGCATTTTTTTTCTTCCTCATTTCTAAAATATACATTTTATTGATACATACTAGACCGCTAAATAATACACACCAAGCAAATTGATCATCTAGCAAGCCAAAATATAATAATATGTATTTATATAGTAGTATAGTAATATAATATATTATAAATATAATAATATACATTATATTATATTATATTATTCATATAATAGTATAGTAATATAATAATATATTATCAAGCAAATTGATCATCTAGCAAGCCAAAATATACATTATATTATAATATATTATATTATTTATATAATAGTATAGTAATATAATATATTATAAATATAATAATATATACTAATATAATATATTATACTATATAATAATATATATTTTATTAATATAATATAATATAATATTATATTATATATAATAATATTTATATAGTAAAGGATATTATGAAAAATATGGATATACCATAGTAACTTATCCAGAAAACTAGTATGTAAAGGAACATGGATAACAGATTCCCGAGTCATTTTTTCATGCATATAAAAATATGGATAAATTATTTTTCTATCTAAATATTATCTAAAAAATATTTACCTAGAAAAATATAGTTTTTTAGGTAAATATTTTACCTGCAAAAGAATGATCCCTCAAAACAAATATGGATATGAATTTTTGCATCTGAAGTACCCTGGATTATCTTGTTTTGATTCCCCGAAGAAGGACAAAGAAGGGCATTTATAACCATATCTGTATTTATATTCATCAGATAAAATAAATATGGATATGAACATGCTGGCATCTGATCAGCATCTAATCCAGTTTCAGCCATAATATCATAATCTTTTGTCATAAATAATGGTTGATATTAAGATAAAATAGTATGTTGTAGTGATTAAAGAGCACCAAAGGAAAAGCTAAGAGACATGGTGTGATTAATTTTTACACATTCCAGGTATGTAGCATGCTGTGACAACTATCTTGCATCTAAATTTGTATTAAATTAAAAAACAATAACATGCATATTGGGATGCCCAATAATGATACTTTTTTTAGATAGCAAACCCAACAATGAGGTATTACAAGTATTTTATGATTAGGGATGGCATCTAAATGGATTTTTTTTGGGTATTCGACCTATTCCAAACTTTAATAGGATCTATTTAGCAAAAGCTTATAGGATTTGGAATGAGTTTGGAATTTGTTCCCCATGTACCCACTATTCAAATCCAATTATATATATATATATATATATATATATATATATATATATATATATATATATATATATATATATATATATATATATATATATATATATATATATATATATATATATATATATATATATATAAAGCACTAGGGAACTTCAACCCCAAATCTCAAGGATATCTAACCTCTATCTTTACCACTAAGTAGCAAAACTCATTCATATTTAGATTGTTAATTTGTTTATAACAATTTTTACTTGATATTATTCCTCCTTTTTTTCTGTAATTCTATATTGCGTATCTGATCTGATCACCCATATAACCCAATCTAAACAAAGATTAATTGAACAAATTCAGGTACCTGATGGATTTATCTTCTTCTTTTTTTATATATATATATAGGACTGGATTGGGATTTTTGGACAAATTTTTAATTGGATTTGGGATGGGTTCAAGTAGTGGAATTTTAAATGGGTTCGCGTATGGGCATGGTCGAGGCATCACAGTAGTTAGGACTATGGGAGAGGCTGTAGACTCTCCCCCACATATGATTGAGACATCATCTTTGCTTTCATTAAGGAGGTCTCCTTTGCCCACTCCTTCTGAGCAAGCTCCTCGTCCTTTCGATCCCAGATGGACGTCCAGGAGGATGAAACCATGATCTTTGAATATAATCGATCTTAGAAGATAATCAAGGGGTTGATACATCCTAGGGATGAAGAGTATCTTTTAGGCATGATTGATGAAGAGGAATTCTTGAGTTCGTATCATAGTGCTCGAATGGTAAGCCTTCTTTCATTTGCTCGAAGCTTATTCCTATATCCTTCGTTGATTGATTGGCCAACTTCATAGGCGAGTTTTGACTTTCGAGAATTGGAGGCTCGGTTGGCAACATTGAGTGATCATGCAAGGATAGTTGAGGAAAGAGCATCTTATGCCGAGCATCGGCTAAGGATCGTAGAGCACAATCGAGCCTTGGTGGAGCTGGGGTGGAGTACCACTAAGGAAGCCTGAGAGAACCTCTAGAGGCAGCTCAATAGCTCATTTATCAGAAACAAGAAGTTGAAGAGTACCTTAGAGGCTTCTCAGTAGAAAGTTGTAGAGCTGAAGAAGAGAAGTCCTCAATCATGTAGAGCTTCTCGTCCGACTTCCTGTGAATAAGAAACTCAGGTCGGGACAGACAAGAAAGGTGATTGCTTTTGAATGGCTATCTATAGAGAGGCTAACCTCTAGCGTGAGATTACGAACCTCAAAGAGGAGCTTTGGGTGATAAGGGGAGAAGCTTCTACCACTCGAGTTGATAGAGCCCACACTGTTCATCAAGTCATGGAGGCAAAGGCCGTGCTAGTTTGAGCCAAGAGGAAGATCGACCGTCTAGAAGTAAAGGTCGCTGGCATTTTGGAGAACTATCAAATCCTACCTAGTCAGGTAGATTCTAGAGGCGAGGCTCATCGTCGATCCAGTGCTGAACTTCCTATCATCCAAAGAAGGCCTCTAGGAACAAGTATCGAAGCTGCACTAATTTTTAGGGTGATCATTGTGAGGAGATCCCTCAGATCGAAGGAAGAGGCTGAGAAAGTATAGGATTCCTTTAGATGAGGCCTTGAGTGTTGCCAGATGATCTTCTGTGGTCGCCTCTTAGCATTGGAGTATGTGCTAGACTCCCTCATCCCTCAGCCAACTTCTTCCAAGGAAGCGGTGAAGGCTCAAGAGGACATGAAGAAGAAGATTCAAGATCTTGCTGCTTCTCTTGAATTTTGGTTTGATATACAATTTCTTTTGAAAATAAAAGAAAATTTTCTTTTACTTCTTTCATTTCTTTTGTATGAACTTCTATCCAGTTCCCTCGATAGCATAGGATGGATGACTCTTCAGCATTTGCCTTATGCCGCTGGGGGCATCTTTTCTTGGAAGGCACCATCTCTAGAGCTATTGGGATTATGACAGCTAGCACATGATTTGGGAGGCGAAGGGGTGCTTCCCACTCGGCCCTTTACAAATGGAAGGAAGGAGCTGTCGCTTGCGGTGGAGCTCACTTCCCTCAACTTCCATACTCATGAAAGTGTTGGAGAAGATGTCATCCTTGCAGTCTTCCATTAAGGGTGCAATGGTCGCCAACATCTGTTGCACCATGAAGAGGTTCTCGCCCACCCTCCGATTGGCTACAAGGTGTCTAGAAGGGGCGCACCTGCAGATGCTATAACTTGGCATGGGAGGTATTGAAAAATCATCATCACTCTAGCTATGGTACCATGACCGACATCAGCCTGAAGAAGAACCATCCTTGTCAAAATTCCATCACCCAATGCAGGCTCAATCGAGGATGTAGCAGCTTGCATTGCTTGTTGGTCTAGACGAGGAGTGAGTGATGAGGAGTGATTGCAAAAGGGACCTTCTCAGCATTGAAAGCCCTCTCTTGAAAGGTCTTGGACCTTTCTAGAGGGCAATCTTTTGCCCCCAAGCAGGCTATCTAGTTCTCCTAAATGGAATATTAGGAAGATGGATGGATCCTAGGGGTAAATAGATCCAATGGAACCATGCCATCCTCAATATCCTTTGGTGCAAACTGGTGACTGTCAAAGAGTCTTCTCTAGACAAAGCTTCCTTCTGCACGAGAGGAGCATCGCCCCTCAGCATCCTTTCTTATATTGAGTCCATATGTACTATAATTTGGCCATTGAGCCGAAGTCCTATACTCTTGAATTATTAATAAAGAAAGACTTTTTCTTAAATCTTCCTTTATGTTTTGTTGTGGATGTGTTGAGATCCGGGGCTTTGCCTCTTGCAAATCCTAGTTCCTTTGCTTCGGAGATGGTCTTCCGAGGTCTTGCCCCCCAACATCGATAGGAGGCTACAAGCTATCCTGCCTCTTAGAGTTTGCGGACTTAAAGAAGGGGGTCTTCCTGAGGCTCGATCATCCAAAGCTTGATGGTCCTTGACTGAAACTCCATCTTGCTTTGAGTCTTGATGAGTACCTATCTCAGAGTCAAAGTATGTCATGGCTTCGTGATGTGAATAAGATAGGTATGGTGATCTAGCTTGGGGCGCGTAGCTCACCCAGGCATTTCGTCGGACTTTCTCAGAGTTTCAGCCCATGTGAGCCTACTCTAGCCCCGAGGCTCTGAGTCATCCACTGTCAGAGGCATTTTAGATAATTGAGACTTGACAAGCATTGCAATCTGATTGGGATGCATAGCTCATCCAAGGCTTTCTAGTAGGTGCAATGGCTTGGCCTGGGGTAAATAGCTTACCCAGGGCTTTCTCAGAGTTTTCAACATATGCAGGCCTGCCTTATCTTGAGGCTTGGAGTCTTCCACCATTGGAGGCATACCAAACTATTAAGACGATGAGCATGGTAACCTAGCCTGGAACGAAGCTCGATCATCCAAAATTTTTCAATAGGTGCGATGGTCTAGCCTAGCTTATTTATCTCACCTAGGGCTCTCTTAGAGTTTTTTTCCTACATGTGCCTACTCTTGGCCCAAGGCTCAGAGTCTTCTGTCATCAGAGGCATACCAAATAGTTGAGACTTTTATAGACATGGTGACCCAGCCTGGGGTGCACAGCTCACTAGGGCTTTCCAATAGGACGTGGCAGCCTGGCCTGCGGCTCATAGCTCACCTAGGTCTATCTCGATTCATTCCTTTGACCTCAGCTAGGCAGAAGATGACTTCTCACATATTTTGCCCCTCCAGATGGCCAGATCCAAGGCTTCATATCTCTTAATTGCATTACTCGATAATATTTCTTTTGTATAGAAAAACTGGAGTTTTATTATAGAAATAGTTTTACATGATGCTCCTTACTGATAGTAAAATTGGAGATCAAGCAAAAATTCAGGATCGAGGTAGAGGTGTCCCATCCAACTGCTCCAGATGATAGATCCTGAAGCATACTATCTCGACAACATGGTAAGGTCCTTCCCAACGAGGTGAAAGCTTCCTTCATTCGGTTAGCTGACTAACTTTAGCCCTCCTGAGCACCAAGTCTCCAAGTCGAAAGTGCTTTTCCTTCATCCTGGAGTTGTAGTAGCATGTGATGCAACACTGGTATGCTGCCATCCGGACTCACGCATTCTCTCTGACTTTTTTTTTGAAGATCTAGATTTGTCCATAGGTCTTCTGAATTTCTTTGAGCATCGAAGGCCTCTACTCGGTGTGAAGGCATGCCTATCTCCATGGGGATAATTGTTTCGATTCTAAAGGCAAGATTGAATGGTGTCTCATCCATCAAAAGCCGATGTATGGTGCGGTAGACCTAAAGAACATTGTGTACGTAGTTCATCTACCCAGAGTCCTTTGGCCTTGTTTAACCGGGTCTTCAAGCCTTGAAGGATGGTCCGATTGATCATCTCAGCTTCTCCATTTGCTTGGAGATGCCTGATGGAGGTGAAGTGTTGGTTGATGTGGAGCTCCTAGTAGAACTCTCAGAAGGAGGCATTATCCAACTGTCGGCCATTATCAGTTATGATGATTCGAGGCAAGCCAAAGCGATAAATGATGCTCTTCCAGATGAAATCATAGGCGCTCTTCTTAGTCGATTACCATAATGAGAAATTTTCTTTGCCTAATGGCCTATAAAAAATGATCGAGGATGTCCATCCCCCACTAAGCAAATGGTCAAAGAGAGCTGATTCGAGAAAGAGGATTTGCCGGCAGGTGCTGAATGTTGGAGAATCATTGGCACTAATCGTAGTGCTTCATTAATGGTTACTGCATCCTCATGGATGCTCGGCAACAAAATTTCTCATGGATGCTCGATCATGGATGGTGCTCTTCTTAAAACTTATAGTACTGCATTCATGAAGTACTATGATTGGATGCTCGACAACAAAATCCTTGCCCTAGGATCTTGTATGCCAAGGTCCTATCCCCTAAATGGTTACTGCAGATGACTTCATGGACTTCACATTGGACGTCCTCGACCTTGGAGGGTCGGAGACAGCAAAGGAGAGGCATGGAGAAGGATCGCTTGTAGAATTTTTTCTCGAGCATCACGTACCACATGGACTTGAACTTGACTCTTTGGGCTTTAGTGTGGTCTTTTGGCAACAACTTGTCCTACATCAACTGGATTCATGGTCCACCTGCATCACTCAAGGTTGGCTCCTCCTCGATGTTGTGCCTATCGAGGATCTCTAAATAAGTCGACCTCTGAATATAGGCATATTTTAAGATTGCCACCTGTTGATCTTATGATTGATTTTGATGATTCCAAACTTTTGAGTGATTATGATACTAATAATGTATTTTATGAGTGAATATAGAATTTTCTAATTTCATAAAATGAAGAAATCATTCATAGAAGAAACTCCTAAAAAAGGGTTAGGGATTTCAAAGAATGGATCTAAACACCTAAATAAAATTCAAATAAGAAGTTTTTGGAAGCCTACATACTATGAAAGGCCAAGAAAATAAAGGTGGAAGAGGTCCTCAAAAATTGAGATGAAAAGCCACTCATATAGAAAAATATTCAAGAATTTTTAAGTTGGCTGCTATTTGAGTCAACTCAAATTCTAATCGAATCGACTCAAGTGAAAAATAGAAGAAAAGAAAGTTCTGGCATGCTAAAGTTTTAGCCTGCATACTCTCGAGTCGACTCAAATCCCATCCGAGTTGACTCTATAGGAAAAGGGACAAAAAATAGTTTTTCAGCACCAAAAATTTGAGTAGACTCGAAGAAATCCGAGTGGCAGCTCCAATCGACTCGAATTATTTGAGCTAAAGTTCTCAGAAAAAGATAAAAAGTATGTTTTCAAAAGATTTGCTGAGCAGACTCGAATGTCATTCAGATAGACTTGAATCCTATCAGAGTTGGCTCGAGGCTCCAATGTAAGTTTTGCAAAATTTTCAGAACTATGCAGAATTAGTTCAAACTGCCATTTCTTCACTCCAATAGCTAGGTTAATCCTTTCAATAGCCAAAACTCCTCTAGCCATGTCCAAGACTATTAAAGGCTAGAGAAATATTTAGGAAGCAAGATCAAGAGAGTTTAAAGAGAAATTATTTCAGATTTGAGTGAACCTTATTATACATCAAAAGAAAAGAGAACAGAGAGGATTCAAGTATTGATTTCAGAAGGCATTCAAGAAATATCTTCTCCAACATCTAGCATATCCTCTCAAGCTTCAAAAAAAAGAAAGCAAAGCTTCAAAGAGCTAATCTTTTAGCCTCTTCTTCATGCTTAAAGAGTTTAATTTTTTGTTTCTATTTTATTAAAATAAAAATTTCTACTTGTATTTTGATTTTTTTACGAGTTTATTTAGAGAAAAAACTTGGAGATTAGACTCGTTCAAGCCCAATTGGACATTATATGTTTTGGTTGGTGCGTCCATAAAATCAACTAGGTCGATTATGAGCCAAAAAAATAATCGATGTAAGATTGTGGTTGGTGATCTCGAAAAATCAACTAAATTTATTTGTGAGCCTGAAAAAATAAACATACTATATAATCTTCTTGGTGATCTTGAAAAATCAACTAAATTTATTTGTGAGCCTGAAAAATAAACATACTATAATCAAGAAGATTATAGTAAATTTTTTTTCAAAAAAAGTTTGGAGAGTGGACATAGGTACGGGACTGCATTGAACCACTATAAATTCTTGTATATTTATATTATACTTTGACTTATTTATCTTACTTGCATTTAATACTTGCTTTGCATAATTTTAATTCTTGAATTATAATTTTTATAGCATATTTTGATTGCTGCATTGCTTGCATCTCACTAATACATAAGTTAGCTCAAATTATTGCATGTACTTATTTAGAGCTTAATTTGGTTAAAATTTTTTAAAGAATCTAATTCACCTTTCCTCTTAGATCCATCGAGAGGCTCAGGTCGATGGTTCAAATTTAGATGAGGCTACACTAGCTATTCCAGTACCAGATGTTCAGACTGAGGAGCCAGCTAATCAGACAGTAGAAACAGAAGCAGAGGCAGTTTGTCCAAGATACATCTAATAGACCCTCTTCTAGACTAGACGAGAATGCATGGGTCGAGAGGATCACTTCAATGATTATGGGTGAAGTCAGGACAAAGATACAGAGATTTGCATCAGAGACCTTCGCACATATGAAAGAGGAGGCAAATCGAATTATTTAGACCGTCTACGTGGTGAGGACTGACAGCAAGGGCGAGCCATCAAGAGTCACCAAATCACCATCCCCATCTTAGTCTAGACCATCTTCATAGAGCCTCTAGACCATCTTCTATTAGGATGCTAAGGACATGCATTGTAGAACCTTAGTTCTCCCTAGGAATCCATTTTTTGGTAGTCATACATGCATGTCATACTTTTAGGTCTTTTGATGTTTATCTCATTGTATACATCTCTTTGTAAACATCTTTTAAAATTAATAAAAAGAAAACTTTTGAAAATTTTGGCCTCTATTTGAGTGAATGCTATGTTTAATGATATTTGGATTAATCAATGCTTAGTTCACTCAATTGATGCTCACACTTTTGTATTGTGCTTAATTTTAAAATATTCTTGCTTGCAAAACTAAGGAATAGAAAAACATTAAAGAAGAAATAATTGGTTAATTAAAAATGTATTTGAATGTGAAAATCTAAATTTAAAATTAGAGAATCTAAATTTAAAGGTTAAATTCATGTTGAACTTCCTAGTTTGAAAGGAAAAGGGGGAAAAGTTTGAAAAGTAAAATTAACTAGCATTAATTATGAAAAATAGGAGGAAAAATATTATTAAGATATTTTTTAAAAAAAAGTTTCTAGTATCTAATCTCAAAAATAGGGGAGAAATGCTTTTTGTACTTTATCCTAATTGGATTGAAAATTTTGATTAATTAGTGTTGAGAAAAATAAATTTTGATCTTAAATTCATATACAATTACATTATACCTTTGTTAATTTGAGCTTTTATGTGCTTTTGATCACTTAATTTGATTTACATGACATGATTACACAATCATTCTTGATAATTAATTGGAATCAAACTGAATTAAAATATCTATCATTCTTCTTACTACCTTAAGAAAATTAGTAATGTAAAGGAACATGGGTAACAGATTCCTGAATCATTTTTTCATGCATAAAAGAACATGAATAAATTATTTTACTATCTAAATATTATCTAAAAAATATTTACCTATAAAAATATAATTTTTTAGATAAATATTTTATCCACAAAAGAATGATCCAAAAATGTTTCTAGATATGCCCCTCTTCTAGTGAATCAATCTAAAGAATAATTTTTTGTAGGAAAAATTAATGCAGCTCGATAAGAAAAAAAGCCTAAATATTTAGAGCCAATCTCCACACATTTACTCTTACATCACAATGACAAAGGCACTCCTCTTTTTAGAAAATGCTCTATTTTATCCATAAAAAACATAAAAAGAGATATATTATATATAAAAGGACAAGATCTATCCTTATTTTTATGCCACTCACTATACCATTAAAAACATAATTTTGTTGTTATATCACGTTCCTAATTTACACACTCTACTTTTTGATGTTGGTGATGTATTTCCACAATCTAACAACTCATTTGTCATAGAGAGAAAAAAATAAAAATAGTTCATCTTGTGTTTGGACTGGTTAGTTCTCAAATAATGCACTCAGAAATTTTGCTTTCTCCATGCTTGCTTCTTAGTCAGCCTACCAAGTAAATACTACAAATAAAACAATAGAAAGCTGGGAATAACATATAAGAGAGAGTCCGAATGAGTGTAGTTGCATTGTATAAGAAGATGTTTTAGGAGACTAATTTGCTTGCTTAGTTGTTTTGTTCAAATTGAGGTCTCTATCCTTTACGTGAACTTCTAGGAAGCAATGAATAATTTAAATTTTATAAAAGTGTCACGGAATCTAATAATTAGGATTATTTTATATCACTCTCTAGAAATTCCATATCTTTATATTAAGAAAGTATTGAAATATATTAGAAAATAAATAAAGGGCTAAAATTAGATTGGATATCAGTCTACTCATATTCACTTTTATTTTATCTAATAATTATAAGAATAAATTATGTTCCAGGTCCTTGAACTTCATCGAATTTTCTTAAAAGGTCCATGAACTACAAAAAGCTAAAGTTTATCCCCTGACTATCTGAACTGGTTTAATATTGCCCTCGGGTATGATTCTAGTGGTTTTCTCTCATCGAAAGTCTGATGTGGCAAATTTTCGGTGCTTACGTAGAGTAAGATTTGCTTGTATGATTCAAACCAGAGCTAACGTGGCATAAAATATTTTTAGAAATACTAATGACATGGTTAAAAATCTAATTTCATCTTCTTCTCCATCTATCTTTTTCTCATCCTAAAACCCTAATGGAAGAAAAAGAGGGAAAGCCCTCTTTCCTGCATGGCCGTTGCCTTTTCTTCCTTACCGCCCCATCCCTCCATGGTACCCTTCCCTCCATGGCCATCGCCTCCTCTTTCTCATCACCCCATCCCTCCATGGTCCCCTTCCCTCTTTGGCCCCATCTCCCTCTCAATCCTTTCTTCTTTATTTCTTACCACTCCATCTCATTGAACTCTCCTTACCTATCTCCTTCCTAGATATTTCATCTTCTACCTCTCTTTTTCTCATCTCCAAAATCCTAATGGAAAAATAAGAGAAATAACAAAAACCCCCTTCCTTTCATGGTCCATTCTCTTTAATTATTTTCTAACATTTATTATGTTGTATCTTTTGATTTTGTAGTGGATTTAAATCTATATTGTAATTCTTGAATTATTTTAGGAAGAAAAAAGGCATCTTGTAATTTTTCTTCATGATTGTTATTTTCAAATGATCAAGTACCAAATTCCTTTACAATTGTTCCATGAGTGAGATAATAACCGCTGTTGTTTCTCTCTATGTTTTGTCCTAATTGCTGATATCAAATAAATTGTTAGGCTATCATACCAACACCATGAAGGAAATGAAGCTTTTGTTTTTTTTTAAAAAAAATGCCTAAATAATTTTAGTAATTGCAGACTCAGTTGAACTAAGATGTGGTCTCATGTCTATGGAGTTTGAGTGCCTAGGCCCTTCACCTTACTAGCTAATTAAATACATGGAAAGTCCTTGATGGTCAAACCAATATTTCTTTCTTTTAGATGGTTGAGCCTTCGCACGTCAACAACATATGCGAACAAAAAGCACTGCGACTAGAAAGCAATAAGAAGCTAATAAAGATCCAAGTGATATCAGGAGTTTAACCAAAAGAGCGGAGAAGGATTAATGAAAGAAGGGTACTTGTGGGGATTTTGGAACTGATTGGCTTTTTCATTGCTAGAGAAATCAAGTTCATGAGCAGTTTATTAGAGGTTCGTGGTTTCAAATATAGCTAAATTGGTATAAGTATTTCAACTTCATGCATATGATGCAAAGGTGTCTGAATATTTTTTATTTTAGTTAGTGCTCGTATATAGTTCCAGAACTTCTATCCATGGTATGCTCATCATTGCTCCTAGATCTTCCGGCTTGAGGTTGGCCGACGAGGATGAAGGAGCTCGGCCACCGAGGAATATGAGATCGAGGACAAACTTTGCTAGTGCTTCACTCGTTCATCTGCAATAAAGTCCCCACCGGAGTGTTCTCCGGTGAAGACCCTCCAACGCTCAAGTTAGGAGATTGGAGAACAATGAGAAGAGAAAGCATCGAATTAAATAGCATACCTGGAGGGTCTCAGAGCCCCTTTATTTATAGGGGAGGAGTTGGAGTCGTATCCATTTCAGACTCTAATGGCTTTCCGAGTTAGTCATCCTGGATTGATTCGAAAGATTTTTTTCCTTCTTAGAAGATGGGATTATGAAAGATTTCTCTTTATCCGAGTTTTTCGATTCAAAGAGGATGCAGTTTCAGTAGGGATGGTTGTAGATCGGTCATTAATAAGCTATGAGCCTATTCATGTAGCTCGACGGTCGACCTGAATCCGACGAGGATGAGGTATGAAGGCCTACCTTATTTTGTCAGGAGACGATCTTCAGTAGGTCGATCGAAATTATAGGTTGGTTTAAGCCTGACCTGCAGTCAACCATGGATGAAGTGTCGCATTGTTCCGCTTAGACGATCCATTGGGGTAGGTCGGCGGTCGACCCTAAATAGGTCGAGCCCACACCAGCCCCATTCCATAATAATTTATCCCCCATATACGAGGTCAATCTACCTCTAGGCAATCGATGTAAGTACCCTATCGAAGCCAAGATCGATCTTCAAATCATGCCCGCATTGCGGCATTGGAGATCGGTAGCATGACAAGATTGGGAGAAGTCCATCAGCCATGAAATCTAACCGTCCATTGCTTTGCTCCAGGTCTATCCATCTCGATCAATGGGTATCTGACACTTGGCGAAGATCTAAAAGGATAGACGAAATGGGAGTAGATCGGAGCCATCCATGCTTCTTATAAATAGGGTCTGTATTACTCCTTTTGACTGCCACTGTTGCTTAAAGGGTGAACTCCGATACTTTGCACGAGGAATAGCTCGGACTCAGTCGAGCTACCATCGATCCTGCCCTAACTCCTCTTGTTGCATGGCCTCCTCACCCTTTAGGTCAGTCTCC
This sequence comes from Cocos nucifera, assembly GCA_006176705.1. Taxonomy (NCBI): domain Eukaryota; kingdom Viridiplantae; phylum Streptophyta; class Magnoliopsida; order Arecales; family Arecaceae; genus Cocos; species Cocos nucifera. Next base: position 63,407 of record QRFJ01005221.1, on the reverse strand, counting down.
TCCATACTCATGAGTCAATCTAGTTTGTCCTGATCTTCTTGGGGCTCGGATAGCCCTTCTAGCGAGGATCACAACTCCGGGGTAGTAGGTTCTCCAGGGCCGATTCGAAGAACGTGAAGTTTCGGACTATGGCCCTTTTAGAATAGATTTCCATCCTCACCTCGGAGGACCTGGAAGTCATTAGGATGAGGTACCATGTCCCCGATGATTTCAAATTAGAGGTCGTCGGTCTTGGGGAGCATATAGCTCTTCCCCAGTCTGGACGGGTCGGTGTCTATGAGGAATCGCTAAAGGCTGGCCTTAGGTTACCTTTTCATTTTTTAATTATCGAGCTTTTGAATCTGTATAGAATTAGCTTTTGTTGTTTGGCGCCGAACTCCTGGCGATCGATTTTAGGCTTCTTCATCCATTGCCTCCTCCTCGGGATCGAGCCTACCTTCCGTCTCTTCTGAGCTTGCTTCATCTTAAAGGAGCATCTGACGGAGGATTCGGGTGGTGGTATGCTTCTCCTCGGAGAGGATGCCGCCTTTTTCGAGGTGCTCCTTCCTCGGTGCATAACTGAAAGGAGCGCTTCTTTTTTGTGTCGATCGAGCAACCATAGGGTTTTAGCACGTCATGGGGGTGACCTCATAGGTCGGCTGTCAGACCTCCAACACTGTCCGACATCGAGGAGGAGGTCTTGAGTCAAATCTTTAGTCTTGCTCCTCTCCCGCTGTTCAGGTTCCTTACCAAGGAGAACTTATTTAAGGTCGGACTGATTCCAACTGACCCGAGGAGTAAGTGTTCTCATGTGATTTGGTTTGGATCATCTTTTCTTTTCTTGTCACTATCATTGATCGGAGTCTTGTGTTTTTCTATTCAGCGATGAACCCGTCTGACCTTGAAACTCTTCATCGAATGGCAAAGAAGAGGAAGACAAACACGATCGTGGCCCCCAAACGCGCTCGAACTGAGGCTGTCCTGGCGCAGCCCATGGCAGGAGGTTCCTCGAGAGCGGCCAATGCCCCGAGGAAGGAGAAGGCATCAGCGAAGGCTGTGATGCTGCTTTGGTCCGTAGCTCTAGGAGAGTCCGTCCCTCGACCTTTTGCATCTTCCTCCAAAAGAAGCTCGGGTGGACCGAAGATCTCCATCCGGATGTCCGATCGTGGACTCGATGTTTCAGGGAGCATTTCTTCGGTGGAAGTTCTCTCGGATATCGAGGATAAAAGGAAGGGCCTCGGCGACTACCGTGTCGCCCGTTCATTGCTGAAGTTGGTCATCTTACCAGTTGACGTCCAAACCTTCGAGGAGGTCGGGGGTGCCTTTCGCATCCAGGACTCCTACGATTCTCTCCTTTCGATACGTGTCTGCCTTTTTATCGATCTTTATTTTAGGTCTTTCGTTCACTCCTTGGCTCAGCTTCTTTTTCTTTTTTCTCTCTATTTTTTTTAGCTCATCCATCATGTGGACCATTTTGCCGAGGTAATTAGAGAGGTTTGGCGCCTCTCTAAAGAAGCTGAGGAGAAAGCCGCCCATGCCAACCGAAGGGTGAACGATGCTCAGTTATCTCGACTGAAGGTCGAGGATGAGATCAGGTCCCTCTAGGAGAGGGTGAAGCAGCTGGAGTCCGAGCTGACTAAGGCTGAAGCTCGGGTGCTGGGAGAGAGGAAGGTCGGGAAGGCACGAGCGGAGGCCGCCAGGATAGAGACGGTCTAGGCCTTCCATGCCTCGAAAGAATTCTGCAACATCAAGGTGGATTTCGCATCGCTCTCCTACCTACAAGGGGGCATAGACCTGAAAGAGAAGGTCTGGAGGATCTTCCCTGATCTGAACTGGGACCTCTTGGAGTCGGACGAGGAGGAGGTTGAGGAAGCTAAGGATTGAGAGATCCTAGATGGAAGATGTCTTCAGCCCCGCATGCGATGACTTGGTTGCCGAGGATGCAACATCGGTACCAGCCCCAGCCATTATCACCCTGCCAGACCAAGCGGAGGTCGGCGAATTCTGGAGCTCTGGATGGAGCTTAATGTACCATTTTGATTGGGCATGTTCGATCTCTCTTTCGTTTCCCTTTTTTTAGGTCGGCCCTTTTTGTTTGCCCCTGGTCTTTATCGAGGTATTTTTGTATAGACCGACGATCACTTGTAAATGCTGAACTTTAATACAAAGCCTTCTTTTGCTTAAGTTGTTGAGTTCGTATGTTCTTCATCAGATTTTTCTTTTTTGAGACGTAGGTTAGCATAGACCTTAGGCGGCGTGATTGAGAAGTGATGGGCGATTCATGCCGGCGCGTTATGATCCTCAGTCATAGCCGAGCAGGGTGTTTTCATGAATTTCATGAGTTACATTTCGCTCCTCATCCATGGCGAGGAGCATGTGTTGGCGGGCTCCGATGGAGATACATTCTGCTCCTTAGCTGTGGTTGAGGAGTGCGCATTGGAAAAATTTGATGAAGATGTCGAGGAGTGCACGTTGGTGAAATTTGATGGAGATGCATTTCGCTCCTTAACCATGGCTGAGGAGCGTGCATTAGTGAAATTTGATGGAGATGCATTCCGCTTCTCGACCATGGTCGAGAAGCATATGTTGGCAAAATTCGATGGAGATGCATTCCGCTCCTCGATCGTGGCCAAGGAGCGTGCATTGGCAACATCTGATGGAGATGCATTCTGCTCCTCGACCATGGTCGAGGAGTGCGTGTTAGCAAAATTTGATGGAGACGCATTTTGCTTCTCGATCGTGAATGAGAAGCGTGCATTGGCGACATTCGATGGAGACACATTTCGCTCCTCGATCATGGCCGAGGAGCACATGTTGGCGACATTCGATGGAGATGCATTCCACTCCTCGACCATGGTTGAGGAGTGTGCATTGGCAAAATTCAATAGAGATGCATTCCCTCCTCGACCAAGGTCGAGGAGCGCGCGTTGGCGACATTCGATGGAGATGCATTCCACTCCTCGATCGTGATCGAGGAGCACATGTTGGCGACATCCGATGGAGATGCATTCCGCTCCTCGATCATGGTCGAGGAGCGTGCATTGGCAAAATTCGATGGAGACGCATTCCGCTCCTCAACCATGATCGAGGAGCGCATGTTGGCGACATCCGATGGAGACATGTTTCGCTCCTCGATCATGACTGAGGAGCACGTGTTGGCAAAAATAAAATCTACGAGAAGTTATTATTCATTATCGAATAAAAATTCAAGATGGAAGTTATATTCTAAGGATAATATCTTCGAAGATTATTGGCATTCCAGGTCCTTAGGATCGGAGTTCCATCCAGTTGATAGAGATGGTAAGTTCTTGGTCGTACTACTTCAGCCACACGATAAGGTCCTTCCCAGTTCGATGACAATTTTGACCATTCGAATAGGCAAGAAATCTTAGCTCGACGAAGAACTAATTGTCCTACCAAAAAAGATTTGCTCTTTACTTGAGAATTATAGTATCGGACAACCTTCTATTGATAGTTGGCCATCCAAACTCGAGCTCGTTTCCAGATTTCTTCCAGTAGATCCAGATTCGCTCTCATCCTGAAGGAATTTCTATCTTCATCAAACTCCTCTACTCGAAGCGTGGGTAACCCCATCTCTATGAGTATCACAGCTTTCATACCGAAGGCCAACATGAAAGATGTCTCTTCAGTTGGGAGATGTTGCGTTATGCGATACGCCCAAAGGACGTTGTACAACTCTTTGACCCACGATCCTTTTGCCTAGCTTATGCGAGCTTTCAACCCCTGCAATAATGTCCTGTTCGTCACCTCAGCCTCGCCATTAGTCTATGGATGACCTATCGATGTCAATCTATAAGAAATCCCATAGTCATTATAGAACCCTGTAAACCTCGGGTTATTGAATTATCATCCATTATCGGTTATGATGGCATGGGGTAAACCATATCGACATATAATAGACTTTCAGACAAAATTCCAAACTCTGACTTTGGTAATCATGGCTACTGGTTCTGCTTCCACCCATTTAGTAAAATAGTCAATCGTGATAATCAGGAACTTCTTTTGTGCCATAGTGATGGGAAATGATCCGAGGATATCCATTCTCCATTAAGCAAAGGGCCAAGGGATCATGATCGGGGCCAGTGGGGTCAATGGTCGATGCTGAATGTTTGAGGTCCTTTGGCATTGGTCACATTTGCTCACTAGTTCGGCCGCATCTCTTTGCATGGTTTGCCAAAAATATTCCTGCTGTAATATTTTATGGGATAGAGCCTTGCCCCCCAGGTGATTACCATAGATTCCTTCATGAATTTCTCGCAGGGCATAGTCGGCTTTTGAAGGATGGAGGCATTTGAGCAGAGGTAGGATGAAGGACCTCTTATACAATTTTTCTTCATAAACGACGTATTGTGGAGCGTGGTGTCTCAATCTTTTTGCCTCATCTCGATCCATAGGAAAAATTCCATCTCGCAAATAATAGAGAATAGGATCTATCCAGCTTGGTTCTGGATCAGCTTACATTACTGGGACCTCGTCAATGCTCAGTTTCTTCAGGACTTCCATGTATGAGCTTCTTTTTAGGTCGGCCGCTCCATGGGTTGCTAGTTTAGAAAGAAGGTCAACTCGCACATTCTTCGCCCTTAGTATCCACTGAACATCCATCGCTAAAAAGCTAGAAACCAAGTCTTTAACCTTCTGTAGATACTTTACCATATTTGGCTTTTGGGCTTCATATATTCCCTGAACCTGACCAATCACCAACTGCGAATCACTATGTACTCTGAGATGCCAAACTCCTCATTTCTTTCGCTATTCTAAGTTATTCTAAGTTTCGCTACCAATGCCTCATACTCGGCTTCATTGTTGGAAGCCAAAAAGTCGAAGCGTAGAGCATATTTTGCTACTACTCCTTTCGGGTTGGTTAAGATCGGCCCAGCTTCAGAGCTCGTGGCATTCGAAGATCCATCAACATGTAGGATCCAACATTCATCAGTTGAAGAGGTTTCAACATGACTGGATTCTTCATTTGGAATTGTACATTCTAGAATGAAATCCGCCAATGCCTGAGCTTTAATGGACGACCTTGGCAAATATTTTATATCGAATTCACCTAGCTCGATAGCCCATTTAGCCAGCCGCCCGAAAGTATCTGGTTGGTACAATACCGATCTAATGGGTTGGTCTATAAGGACTACGATAGTGTGTGCTTGAAAATATGGACGTAATTTTTTCGCAGATATCAAGAGAGCATAGATGATCTTTTTAAATCTCGTATACCTGGTCTCAGCATCATGAAGTATCCGACTCACATAATAGATCGACTTTTGCATCTTGGCCTCCTATCGGATCAGAATAGAACTGATTGCTAAAGAAGAAATAGCTAGATACAAGTACAATGCCTCCTCAAGCTCTGGCTTGCTTAACAAAGGGGGAGAGTTGAGGTATTTCTTTAGTTCGTCAAAGGCTATCTAGCATTCATCTATCCATTGAAAGTCCTTCGGTTGCTTAAGGGCTTCAAAGAATGGAAGGCTCTTTTCCATCGATCTTGATAGAAATCTATTTAAGGCTGCGATCCTTCCTGTGAGTCGCTGCACTTTTTTTATCATCCTCAGAGGATCTATTGAAGAGCTTGAATCTCTCTGAATTGGCCTCAATCCCACGTTGTGATACCATGAACCCAAAAAATTTTTCAGAAGTGACACCAAAGGCACATTTATCCGGGTTGAGCTTCATCCAAAAATATCATAGTATAGAAAAGACTTCTTCTAGGTCGGTAATATGGTATTCGACTGTCCTACTTTTGATGAGCATGTCATCAATGTATACTTCCATATTTCTCCCAATCTATCCTTTGAAAAGCTTGTTCATAAGTCTTTGATAGGTCGCCCCAGCATTCTTCAAGCCAAAAGGCATGACCCTGTAGCAAAAAAGGCCTTGGTCAGTTATGAAAGAAGTTTTTTCTTCATTCTCGGATGCCATTCGGATCTAGTTATATCCCGAGAAAGCATCCATGAATGATAGGAGCTGATGTCCCGAGGTCGGATCCACCAGTTGGTCTATGCACGACAGAGGATAGCTATCCTTTGGGCATGCTCCATTGAGATCCACATAATCAATACACGTGCACCATTTTTCACTGGCCTTTTTGATAAGGACGACGTTAGCCAACCACTCTGGATAATAAACTTCTCGAATGAAGCTGGCCTTCAAAAGCTTATCAACTTCTTCTTATATCGCCCTCTGGCGTTCAGGGGCGAAGCTCCACTTTTTCTGCTTGATCAGATAATGATTCAGGTCTACATTGAGTCGGTGTACCATGACTTGCGGATCGATGCCAAGCATATCCGAAGTTGATCAAGCAAATACGTCGACATTATCTCATAGAAATGTGATGAGGTGCTGTCGATCTTCTTCACATAAGCTTGAACCAACCTTCACAACCTTGTTTGGATCATCCTTGATTGGTACAGAGATCAGTTCTTCTATCGAAGAGCCTCTTTGTTCAGTTTGTTCATTTTGAACATCTAACTCATTCATAGTTGCTCTTCAGCCACCACTCCATGTAAAGTAGTCAAGTAACATTTTCTTACGATCGACTAATTTCTCCTGAGCTCGTCGATTCCATGTGGAGTCATGAATTTGACCTTCAGATGATAGATCGATACTATGGCCTGGAGGGTATTTAGGCTTGGCTGACCTAAGATGACATTGTAGACAGAGGGACTATTCATAATGAAATAAGTTATATCGACAACCACCTGCTTCGAAGCTCGTCCAGCTTTTATCGTTAGTAAGATAGTCCCTTCCACTGGAACCGTAGCACCAGAAAATTTGACTAGAGGTACATTCCTCTTCATTAGTAGTTCAGGGCTTAAGTTCATCCGAACAAAGGCATCATAAAATAGAATATCTACCGAGCTTCCATTATCAACAAGGATCTGATGTACATCATAATTAACAATATTCAGAAAAATGACTACAGGATCACCATGGGACTGACTTATTTCTTTTAAATCTTCATCAGTGAAAGTAATTTCACCATCTGCCTTCCTCTTCCTCGGTCCCTCTCCTAGTTGATCCTGATCTGAAGTGTTTCCATCGAGGTTTTCTCTAGTAATTACTTTGATTTCTCCCACAGTCGGCTGCTCTCCGTATGGTTCATCCTACCGAGGTTGGTCACGACCTGGATTCATCGGGATTCACTGTTCATCCATATAGTGCCGAAGTTGCCCCTGCCTGATTAGTACCTCTATTTTCTCTTTGAGCTACCAGCACTCCTCAGTATCATGCCTATGGTCATGATGATATCGATAATACTTTTTTGGATTTCTTATTCAAGCAGGGGTTATCATTTTCTTGGATCGAGGTATATCTTCTCGTCGCTCGATCTTCATCAGAATCTGAGCCTGGGGTGCATTGAGGGGGGTGTGGTAATTGAACCTCCAAGGTGGAGTTCTAGATCGGCCTCGTGGTTTTGGAGATGCTGGTCGGCTACTCCGAGGTGGGGTGCACGATTGATGAAATCGTGGGTCCTCCCGATGGTGCTGCATCCATCTATGGTCTTTTTTCTTCTCCTATTTTTGGGATGGATCCAACCTACCATCTCGGTTACTCCCCTACTGGTCCCAAGCCTCTTCGGCCTGGGCATACTTCTCCACTCATTCTAGCATCTCAGCAAAATTCTTCGGATAGTCTAAGTTGAGGGAGAACAAAAGGTCATTTTTATGAAGGCCGGCCTTGAACGCTGTCATGGCCAGAGACAGGTCTAAATTTTGGACCTCCAAGGTGGCCGCATTGAAGCGATTGATATACTCTCGAAGGAGCTCATTCTCTCATTGCCTGATGCTCATGAGGAAGTCAAAGTTATGACGTTGCCGATAACTGCTTATGAAGTGGACAACGAATAGATGGCTCAATTGGTAGAAGGAATCTATGGAGCTGGATTTCAGGTTCAAATACCAATGTCGAGCCATCTTTCTCAGAGTTGAAGGAAAAGCTCAACATAGTATCGCATTGGTAGCCCCTTGCAGATGCATAAGAGTTTGGAAACTATCGAGATGATCTATGAGATCGGCCGTTCCATCGTAAAGCTCCATCTGAGGGATCTTGAATCGATGTGGCAAGGGTTCGTCCATGATTTTCTGAGTGAATGGGAGATCGACATTAAACCCCAAATCCTTCCCTTGTTGCGTCGGCTCCCACAATGCATCCAACTGCCGTTGCATCTCTTTGAGCTTTTTCTCCATGTCATCCTCATGAGTGGCTCGGTGCTGAGGAGTCTCATGGCCTGGGATGGAGCCTCTTCTGAAAATTAGTGTTGATGAACGTTCAGATCTTCGATGGAAAGGATCAGTAGGTCGGCTATGATGACTGGCCTCCATCCTAGGACTTCGGGGGCATCATTCCTCCGACCTCATCCAGACCAGATCTAAATTTTCTTCGATCAGATGGTGCTCGTCGGCCTACTGTATTCCTCTTACGGTGGCTGATAGTACCTACACCTGATGAAGTAGGGTGTCATACTATTCATGTGAGACCATCGGTGCCATTGATGGGTTCTCCTGGATTAGTGGTGGAGATGTGTTAACCTATTGAGCATTATAGATCCTCCGACCACTAGAACGTTGGGACACATTTGATGTTCCCCTTTGGATTCTCATGATATCCAGTGTCGTGCTTTCTTCCCTCAAATTAAACCTCAAAAATAACTGAGGTCCTTTCCTCTTAGCGCCAACTGTTGCTCCTGAATCTTCCGACTTGAGGTCGGCCGACGAGAATGAAAGAGCTCGACCACCGAAAAATATGAGATCGAGGATGAACTTTGCTAGAGCTTCATCCATTCACCTACAATAAAGTTTCCACCGGAGTATTCTTCGGTGAAGACCATCCGATGCTCAAGTTAGAAGATTGGAGAACAATGAGGAGAAAAAATGTCAAATTAAATGGCATACCTGGAGGGTCTCGGAGTCCCTTTATTTATAGGGGAGGAGTTGGAGTCGTATCCATTTCGAACTCTAACGGCCTTTTTCGAGTTAGTCACCCTGGATTGATTCGGAAGATTTTTTTCCTTCTTAGGAGATGGGATTATGAAAGATTCCTCTTTATCCGAGTTTTCTGATTCAGAGAGGATGCAGTTTTCAGTAGGGATGGCTGTAGGTCAATCATTGATAAGTTATGAGCCTATTCATGTAGCTCGATGGCCGACCTGAATCTGACGAGGATGAGGTATGAATGCTAACCTTATTTTGTCAGGAGACGATCTTCAGTAGGTCGGTCGAAATTGTAGGTCGGCTTAAGCCGACCTGTAGCCAACCATGGGCGAAGTGTCGCATTGTTCCGCTCAGACGATCCATTGGGATAGATTAGTGGCCGACCCTAAGCAGGCCGAGGCCACACCAGCCCCATTCCACAACACTCACCATTTCTAACTAGAGGCACATTGGCAGCTCTCATGCTATTGCTTGTCCTTGCAAGTATGGATAAAAAGTTGGTCGGAGGGATAGTTTTCTACTTTACATGACCTTATCAAGAATGGCTTAGCTCAGTGAGACATGGTGAGAGAACTTAGACTACTTGAGCCTTGGTTCACTAGAAAAGCGGGTAGGCTTAAGGATGGCAATCTTTTTCAATGCGCCGGGTACCCGACCCAACCCAATCCGATTAAAATCATAAGCTACTTTATATTAAACATTCCATGTTGCCTTTAATTTCTATTCTCCCTTTTCCCTTTATTCAACTTTTAAACCATACTTATCAAAAGATTTAATGGATATTGTTCTCAAACATGTTACAGAATAATGGCTACCAAGTCACTTAAATCCGTTAGAATTAATTAAGATGCCATGAAGAAACGTAACAAAATAAAATATTACCATCCTATTAAGATATTAGAAACTCTTATCAAAATGATATAACAAATGGTGGCGAATGGCAATTAAACAAAACAAAACTCTCTTTGGACAACCATAAATTGCTCCACAAAAAAAATATCTTGGACAAATATAAATTTGAGCCCCGGTGCATACTCTCAAACTAGATCAAAAGTTCGACATGGCTTCCTCTTGCTCTTCCACTGCCAACAAAATTTTAATAGCCATCATAGTTCTTTCTATGTTCTACATTTATGGTATATATCTTTCTCTATTTTAGTATAGAAAATAGGAAGAACATGTAGACACGAAGGCCTCTAAACCCATCATTCTTTTATATTCACATTCATGTAGCACACTTTAGTTATCCTCGGATTTTATTTAAATATTTGTGCATGCAGGTATAAATGTGTGTGCTAATTCAAAAATTATTTTGTTGTCGCAGCAAAAGCTTATGAATATGATTGTACTGATTATTGCATTGAAATTCCATTATGGTGGTGCAACAAAACTTGCCTTGACCTTGGATATGCAAATGGCGGACGATGTATCTTACCAATCTACGGAGAATGTTGCTGCTATAAATGACTTTCTAACTGTTGAAGAAAGCCATGCTGCATCTCTATTACCCCCTTTATTTCCGGCTTGATGATGGATTATAAATATAATTAATGTACCGCAAAATGTTGAGGACATATATATGTGACATCTTCATAGATTTCAAAATAATTGATATATCATAATTATTTTTAATTTTTATTATTATTTTACTAAGAAAAATTATCAATGGCCAAAAGGTGTGACGAATTTGGCTTTATCGATATTATATCTGGTTTGAACATATAATTAATTAAAAAAATAGTTTTTCATTTATATTGATTTAAGAAATGCTAGCATATTATATGATTTTGTCTTTAGGAAGGTATATATTTTGTGATTGTATGTTGACAACTAACAGATAACATGCATGTTACGTCAAAAAATAATTGCATAGGTATCTATTTCTATTTAATTATACAAGCAAATAGTTTGAATTTTTTATGCAAAATATCAAACCTATTGAAAACAATTCGAGACATAAGTCTATAAAAAATAATATAATTATGCCCGTAAAAATCACTATTATGCAGAACTTTTTTTTTTTAATCCTATTAGATTCTGGTCGACTCACTCCACAAGCTCCTAAGTATTTCTAATTACATGCCTAATCCAAGCTCATTTTTCATATTAGTATAGATCCAAATAATGAATCTTGTGAGATTTGGGGCCCATAAATCCAAACTAGCCCTTAATCTATTTATAATTTATTTAATATATTTAATTTATTTAACTTGATGCAACTTGCTTAATAAATTGGTTGTGTGAGTTGAGTTATGCTGCCATCCGGACTCACGCCTTCTCTCTGACTTTTTTTTTGAAGATCTAGATTTGTCCGTAGGTCTTCTGAATTTCTCTGAGCATTGAAGGCCTCTACTCGGTGTGAAGGCATGCCTATCTCCATGGGGATAATTGTTTTGATTCTAAAGAGAAGATTGAATGGTATCTCATCCATCGAAAGCTGATGTATGGTGCGGTAGACCTAAAGAACATTGTGTACGTAGTTCATCTACCCAGAGTCCTTTGGCCTTGTCTAATCGGGTCTTCAAGCCTTGAAGGATGGTCCGATTGATCATCTGAGCTTCTCCATTTGCTTGGAGATGCCTGGTGGAGGTGAAGTGGTGGTTGATGTGGAGCTTCTAGTAGAAACTCTCAGAAGGAGGCATTATCCAACTATCGGCCATTATCAGTAATGATGATTCGAGGCAAGCCAAAGCGATAAATGATGCTCTTCCAGATGAAATCATAGGCACTCTTCTTAGTCGATTGCCATAATGAGAAATTTTCTTTGCCCAATGGCCTATGAAAAATGATCGAGAATGTCCATCCCCCATTGAGCAAATGGTCAAAGAGAGCTGATTCGAGAAAGAGGAGTTGCCGGCAGGTGCTGAATGTTGGAGTATCATTGGCACTAATCATAGTGCTTCATGAACGGTTACTGCATCCTCGTAGATGCTCGGCAACAAAATTTCTCATGGATGCTCGATCATGGATGGTGCTCTTCTTAAAAATTATAGTACTGCATTCATGAAGTACTATGATTGGATGCTCGACAACAAAATCCTTGCCCGAGGATCTTGTATGCCAAGGTCCTATCCCCTAAATGGTTACTGCAGATGACTTCTTGGACTTCCCATTGGACGTCCTCGACCTTGGAGGGTCGGAGACAGCTAAGGAGAGGCATGGAGAAGGATCGCTTGTAGAATTTTTTCTCGAGCATCACGTACCACATGGACTTGAACTTGACTCTTTGGACTTCGGTCTGGTCTTCTGGCAACAACTCATCCTACATCAACTAGATTCATGGTCCACCTGCATCACTCAGGTTGGCTCCTCCTCGATGTTGTGCCTATCGAGGATCTCTAAATAAGTCAACCTCTGAATATAGGCATATTTTAAGATTGCTAGCTGTTGATCTTATGATTGATTTTGATGATTCTAAAATTTTGAGTGATTATGATACTAATTATGTATTTTATGAGTAAATATCAAATTTTCTAGTTTCTTTAAATGAAGAAATCATTCATAGAAGAAACACCTAAAAAGACGCTAAAGATTTCAAAGAATGGATCTAAACACCTAAATAAAATTCAAATAAGAAGTTTTTGGAAGCCTACATATTATGAAAGGCGAAGAAAATAAAGGTGGAAGAGGTCCTCAAAAATTGAGATGAAAAGCCACTCATATAGAAAAATATTTAGAATTTTTAAGTTGGCTGCTATTTGAGTCAACTCAAATTCTAATCGAATCGACTCAAGTGAGAAATAGAAGTAAAGAAAGTTTTGGCATGCTAAACTTTTAGCCTGCATACTTTCGAGTCGACTCAAATCCCATCCGAGTTGACTCTATAGGAAAAGGGATAAAAAATAGTTTTTTAGCCCCAAAAATTTGAGTAGACTCAAAGAAATCTGAGTGGCAGCTCCAATCGACTCGAATTATTTGAGCTAAAGTTCTCAGAAAAAGATAAAAAGTATGTTTTCAAAAAGTTTGCTGAGTAGACTCGAATGTCATTTAGATCGACTTGAATCCTATCAGAGTTGACTCGAGGCTCCAACGTAAGTTTTGCAAAATTTTTAGAACTATACAGAATTAGTTCTAACTGCCATTTCTTCACTCCAATAGCTAGGTTAACCCTTCCAATAGCCAAAACTCCTCTAGCCATGTCCAAGACTATTAAAGGCTAGAGAAATATTTAGGAAGCAAGATCAAGAGAGTTTAAAGAGAAATTATTTCAGATTTGAGTGAACCTTATTGTACATCAAAAGAAGAGAGAACAGAGAGGATTCAAGCATTGATTTCAGAAGGCATTCAAGAGATATCTTCTCCAACATCTAGCATATCCTCTCTTGCTTTAAAAAAAAGAAAGCAAAGCTTCAAAGAGCTAATCTTTTAAGCCTCTTCTTCATGCTTAAAGAGTTTAATTTTTTGTTTCTATTTTATTAAAATGAAAATTTCTACTTGTATTTTGATTTCTTTACGAGTTTATTTAGGAAAAAAACATGGAGATTAGACTCGTTCAAGCCCAAAATTGGACATTATAAGTTTTGGTTGGTGAGTCCATAAAATCAACTAGATCGATTATGAGCCAAAAAAATAATTGATGTAAGATAATGGTTTGTGATCTCAAAAAATTAACTAGATTTATTTATGAGTCTGAAAAAATAAACATAATGTAATCAAGAAGATTATAGTAAAATTTTTTTTCAAGAAAAGTTTGGAGAGTGGACATAGGTACGGGCTGCTTTGAACCATTATAAATTCTTGTATATTTTATATTTTGACTTTGACTTATTTATCTTACTTACATTCAATACTTGCTTTGCAAAATTTTAATTCTTGAATTATAATTTTTATAGCATATTTCGACTGCTGCATTGCTTGCATCTCACTAATACTTAAGTTAGCTCAAATTATTGTATATACTTATTTAGAGCTTAATTTGGTTAGAATATTTTAAAGAATTCAATTCACTTTTCCTCTTAGATTGTTACCTTTTGAAAAATAATTGGTATCAAAGTGGATGCTCTAATATTTGATTATTGACCTAGCGATCTATGAATAAAAGATCATGGTAATCCAAATAGAATTTTTACTTAATGAAGGTTATTCTATTGATTGACCCTCAATACTTAATAGATTAAATTATAGTTATTAAAAAGCATGCATACATATCTTCATACAAGCATACGATTATAATTTATAGAAGATTATAATCGATACCTCACACAGCTCTAAAGTATTGATTGAGCATGATAAAAAAAATAATCCGGCTAAATGTTAAGACAATGAATATGCTTTATTGCTCATTGGACATAAATAAATTTAACTTAATTTCTTCTAGCATTTCAGCAAAACAAATTTAGAAGAAATTAAAAATAATTTTTGAGAGAGCAAATCAAGAAGAAACATCAAGCTCCCAAGAAGACAAGGAAGCTCATCCCAACTTATGCCTCATGATTCATGAGGATGAAAAAAAGAAAAAAATAAAAGAAAAAAAAGCATTGATTAAGGTGGAGCAAAGCAAATAAAAAAAAAAGAAAGAAAGACGTAGAAAGTATTACAAATCCTTATCTCATGGCCAATGATGACAAGATAAATCTTAAAAACTCCTCTGAATTTTTTTTTGATGAATTATTAGAAGCCTTCAATGATTTAATAGATGAATTTAAAAAGTTAAGGACTAAAAAATAAAGAACTTAAAAAATTTAATTTATTTTTGGCTAAAAAAGAGTAAAATATTGATTAAAAAGGATGCTCTTTTGAAAGAAAAGAAAACTTTAGTTGAAGAAAAAAATTCTTTCAAAATTTAAAAAAAATTAGTTGAAGAAAAGAAAAAATTTTGAAATCTAAAAAATCTCTTTTGGAACAAAATACCAAACTAAGAAAAGAGATTGAAAATTTGAAGCCCATGCTTGAAAAGTTTACAATTGGTTCTCAAAAGCTTCAATCTATTTTAATCAATCAAAAGATTATGTTTGATAAAGCTAACATTAGTTTCAATCCATCAAAAAAATAAAAATTTATGAAGAATATATTTGCTAAAGCTTTAATTAAAAATCATTCCATTACATGCTTCAAATATAAAAAAGTAGGATATAAAATTTCAAAGTGTAACACTAAAAAAATTGAAAGAAGCATGATTGTCATGAATATATTTGATTGCAAAAATGATAAATAAAACTAATTTTAGCATTCCCCATAAAATATTTAATTATTGAAATTCTCCAAAAATTATATGATCTAAGCACTTGAAGATAAAATACTTTAGTCATAAAACATCAAGTGCATGATATATTGATTTGCATTGCATCTTAGGCTTATCTCTAAGGATTTAAGATTACATAGTTGAACCAAAACTCATAGAGCCATTATCTAGATTCTCATTTTTTCGATACCCTTGATATAATTGTTTATCAAACCCCTAATTGATTTTTTTTATCCCCAATTTGATTTAAATACCAGTCTTAATCCTTAAATTTGATTGAAAATCAACTTTCATTCAATTTGTGCAAAATTTCTTATTTTGAAACTCCTTGAACTACTTTCTATATCAAGGAGTCGACTCTTGAAATAGAGGAGTCGACTCGTGTGCTGAACAAGTTTTTAAGATAGTTCTACGAGGAGTAAACCCCAATTTTACTGGGGTCTACCCATCTATAGGAGTCGACTCAAATTTGATATGAGTCGACCCTATTGTCAGGGATAGAACTTTTTAATCAAAGACATCCCGTTGCTTTGTTCACTATAGGCCTTTCCTTTCAAATCGAAACTCTCTTTAAGCCCTCCTTTGCCCAAACCGAAACATTCCCACTCTTTTTCCCTCGATTTTTCTAGTAATTTGATTCTAATGGCACCCATGAAGAACGTTGCCTCAAGGAGAAGGATGAGGCGGTTGAAAATTCGAAGCCCTAGCTCCTCTTCATCGCCTCCTCCTGTCCGTGAATGCCGATCAAAGCCGAGAAATGAGCAAGATAAAGCATCTATATATAGTGCCTCCTCCACCCTCTTAGGTTACTTCTCCTCCTCCTCCTGCTCGAGCAACCCCCTCACAGATGCCCATTGGTTCTAGGGTTATACACATGAGAAAAAAGGTGGATTTTGGATTTTTAGAGCATGAAGGATTCACGATTGGAAACAAAATTTAGAGATTGGGATGGGATTTTCTTTATTCTCTTGATGTGCTGACCTATCCCAACTAAGAGAGTTTTATGCAAATATAAAAGTGAGTGTAGATAGTGTTGTATCGGAGGTGAAGGGTGTGCAAATTAAACTTGATACCATGAGTCTTGGATATGCCCTTCGAATGCCTACTATTGGGATCATTTCTGATGACATCAAGGAGCGCGAGTTTGGACTAAGAGCTATACTTGAGTGAGATGATGTCAGAGGGATCAGAAATATGAGAGCCAGCCAGCTGAGTGTCAAAATGATGCAAATCCATTACATCATCAGTAGGAGCTTCTTCTGGAAGATGGGAAGATTTGACTTCATCTTAGAGAGGGACATCATTCTCATGTGTCATATCATCAGAGAGATCCCATTGAGCCTACCTCCTTTTATCATCGGGCAATGCAGGATGCAACGAACTGGTCGACGGTTTCACTACCTTACGATATGGTTATGATCTTGGTCTTTGGGGAGTACAAGATAAATCTTGAGGGAAGAACCACGAGAGCCCTGATGCACACCGACATGTACAACAAGCATTTACTGAGTCGTATGGGTTTTGAGAGACATGGCACTCATTAGATCCATCTCGGGGCTTAGGTAGATGGTTCAAATTTAGATGAGGCTCCACAAGCTATTCCAGTATCAGATGTTCAGACTAAGGAGCCAGCTGATCAGACAGTAAAAATAGAGGCAGAGGCAATTTGTCCAGATACATCTAATTGACCCTCTTCTAGACTAGACGAGAATGCATGGGTCGAGAGGATCACTTCAATGATTATGGGTGAGGTTAGGATAGAGATACAGAGATTTGCATCAAAGACCTTCGCACATATGAAAGAGGAGGCAAATCAAAATATTTAGACCATCTACATGGTGAGGACTGACAACAAGGATGAGCCATCAGGAGTCACCAAATCACCATCCCCATCTTAGTCTGGACCATCTTCATAGTGCCTCTAGACCATCTTCTATTAGGATGCTAGGACATGCATTGTAGAACCTTAGTTGTCCCTAGGAATCCATTTTTTGGTAGTCATACATGCATGTCATACTTTTAGGTCTTTTGATGTTTATCTCATTGTATACATCTCTTTGTAAGCATCTTTTGAAATTAATAAAAAAAAAAAAACTTTTGAAAATTTTGGCCTCTATTTGAGTGAATGCTATGTTTAATGATATTTGGATTAATCAATGCTTAGTTCACTCAATTGATGCTCACACTTTTGTATTATGCTTAATTTTAAAATGTTCTTTGCTTGCAAAACTAAGGAAGAGAAAAACATTAAAGAAGAAATAATTGGTTAATTAAAAATGTATTTGAATGTGAAAATCTAAATTTAAAGGTTAAATTCATGTTGAACTTCCTAGTTTGAAAGGAAAAGGGGGAAAAGTTTGAAAAGTAAAATTAACTAGCATTAATTATGAAAAATAGGAGGAAAAATATTATTAAGATATTTTTAAAAAAATTTCTAGTATCTAATCTCAAAAATAGGGGAGAAATGCTTTTTGTACTTTATCCAAATTGGATTGAAAATTCTGACAATTAGTGTTGAGAAAAATAAATTTTGATCTTAAATTCATATACAATTACATTATACCTTTGTTAATTTGAGCTTTTATGTGCTTTTGATCACTTAATTTGATTTACATGACATGATTACCCAATCATTCTTGATAATTAATTGGAATCAAACTGAATTAAAACATCTATCATTCTTCTTGATCCAAGAAATAATTTTGATATATATTTATGAATCTGATTTTAAAATATACTTATAACTCTGAATATGATACTAATTTTTTGATGTGCCTTGAGAAATTTTTATAAACTTATTTGTATCAAGGTTTTCAAAAAATAAATTTGAAAAAGTAACTCTCATTTGCTCTAATACTATATGTTAGGACCATTGATTTGCTTAATACATTCCCAATATAAATCTTTTCTTAATATTATAATATATTATGATAATATAATACTATAATACTATAATACTATGTTAATATATTATTATATATAATAACATGTGTTATGTTATAATAATATAAGATATTAACATAATATAATATAATATAATACAATAGTATATAATATTATATTATATTATATTATATTACTATATATAATAATATTTATATAATACTATAGTAACATAGTATATTAATATAAGATATTAACATAATATAATATACTATTATATAATATCATATAATATAAAAAATTATATTATATTATTAGATATTATAATATATTATTATAATATAATATATTATCACATGATATAGAATATTATCTTATAATATTAAAATAAATTATTATAATATACTATATTAGATTATTATAATATATTATGATAATATAATACTATAATAATATTATAATATATTATTATATATAATAATATATATTACATTATATTAACTATAAGATATTAACATAATATAGTATAATGTAATATAATAATATATAATATTATATTGTATATTATATTATATTATATTACATTACATTATATTATATTATTTATATAATAATATAGTAATATACTATATTACAAATATAATAATATATAGTAATATAATATATTATACTATATAATAATATATGTTTTATTAATACAATATGATATAATATAATATAAATATTATGATAATATGATACTATAATAATAATATAATATTATATTTTATATTATATTAATATAAGATATTAACATAATATAATATATTATATTATATTATATTATTATATATAATAATATTTATATAGTAAAGGATATTATGGAAAATATGGATAGAGCTTAGTAACTTACTCAGAAAACTAATAATGTAAAGGAACATGGGTAACAGATTCCCGAATCATTTTTTCATGCATAAAAGAACATGGATAAATTATTTTTCTATCTAAATATTATCTAAAAAATATTTATCTAAAAAATATAGTTTTTTAGGTAAATATTTTACCCGCAAAAAAATGATCCTGAAATGTTTCTAGATATGCCCCTCTTCTTGTGAATCAATCTAAAGAACAATTTTTTGTAGGAAAAATTAATGCAGCTCGATAAGGAAAAAAGCCCAAATATTTAGAGCCAATCTCCACACATTTACTCTTACATCACGTTGACAAAGGCACTCCTCTTTTTAGAAAATGCTCTATTTTATCCATAAAAAACATAAAAAGAAACATATTATATATAAAAGGACAAACTCTATCCTTATTTTTATGCTAATCACTATACCATTAAAAACATAATTTTGTTGTTATATCATGTTCCTAATTTACACACTCTAATTTTTGATGTTGGTTATGTGTTTCCATAATCTAACAACTCATTTGTCATAGAGAGAAAAAAATAAAAAAAGTTCATCTTGTGTTGGAACTAGTTAGTTCTCAAATAATGCACTCAAAAATTTTGCTTTCCCCATGCTTGCTTCTTAGTCAGCCTACCAAGTAAATACTACAAATAAAACAATAGAAAGCTGGGAATAGGATATAAGAGAGAGTCTGAATGAGTGTAGTTGCATTGTATAAGAAGATGTTTTAGGAGACTAATTTGCTTGCCTAGTTGTTTTGGCCAAATTGAGGTCTCTATCCTTTACGTGAATAATTTAAATTTTATAAAAGCATCACGGATCTAATAATTAGGATTATTTTATATCACTCTCTAGAAATTCCATATCTTTATATGAAGAAAGTTTTGAAATATATTAGAAAATAAATAAAGGGCTAAAATTAGATTGGATATCAGTCTACTCATATTCACTTTTATTTTATCTAATAATTATAAGAATAAATTATGTTCCAAGTCCTTGAACTTAATCAAATTTTCTTAAAAGGTCCATGAACTACAAAAAGCTAAAGTTTATCCCCTGACTATCTGAACTAGTTTAATATTGCCCTCGGGTATGATTCTAGTGGTTTTCTCTCACCGAAAGTCTGATGTGGCAAATTTCGGTGCTTACGTAGAGTAAGATTTGCTTGTATGATTCAAACCAGAGCTAATGTGGCATAAAATATTTTTAGAAATGCTAATGACATGGTTAAAAATCTAGTTTCATCTTCTTCCCCATCTATCTTTTTCTCATCCTAAAACCCTAATGAAAGAAAAAGAGGGAAAGCCCTCTTTCCTGCATGGCCGTTGCCTTTTCTTTCTTACCACCCCATCCCTCCATGGTACCCTTCCCTCCATGGCCATCGCCTCCTCTTTCTCATCACCCCATCCCTCCATGGCCCCCTTCCCTTTATGGCCCCATCTCCCTCTCAATCCTTTCTTCTTTATTTCTTACCACTCCATCTCATTGAACTCTCCTTACCTATCTCCTTCCTCGATCTTTCATCTTCTACCTCTCTTTTTCTCATCTCCAAAATCCAAATGGAAAAATAAGAGAAATAACAAAAACCCCCTTCCTTTCATGGTCCATTCTCTTTAATTATTTTCTAACATTTATTATGTTGTATCTTTTGATTTTGTAGTGGATTTAAATCTATATTGTAATTCTTGAATTATTTTAGGAAGAAAAAAGGCATCTTGTAATTTTTCTTCATGATTGTTATTTTCAAATGATCAAGTACCAAATTCCTTTACAATTGTTCCATTAGTGAGATAATAACCACTGTTGTATATTATAATAGCCGAGCTGATCGCATAAAAAAGTTATTTTTTTCTTCTTATGCTTGATGTTCATCAGAAAATCCAAACCTCGGTGTGGATGTCGGCTACTGATGAAGTGAGCCATAAACTAATGGCTCATCTTGTCAAAGAAGAAGATCGTATCCGACTTCAATGTTGAGTATCAATTTTTTGCTGCTCCCTTTAAGATAGCTGGAAAAGCTCGATATAATATGGCATCTGATGCACCATCGGGCAGCATCATGATCTAAAAGGCTTTCAGATGATCGATTAGATCAGAGATTCCATCGTAGCTTTCAAATTGGGAGAGCTTGAAGTTTGGTGGAATGGACTCTTGCATAATTCGGAGAGAGAAAGGGGAATCGGCATGGACGTCGTCATGGCGAGCTGGGATGACATGGCCGAGCTCCTCAATCCGTCGATCCATTCTCCATAATTTTTTATCGAAGACGTCAACTCGATCGTAGGTCGATCGTGGATGGGGAAGGTCCCTTTCGGAGAAGAACCATGATCCAAGCAAGGATCCTCTGCTCTCTGTTTCTTATTCCCTAAGGTGATGGGTATGCTAGGTCAAATGCTCTTTCTTAGGGTCAGTTTCTGACATTCTGATGGCAGGTTTTCTAGCAGAATCACCGTCGAAGGCTGCCGCATGACCTGCACCATTTTGGTGAGGCCCTAAATCTACTGCATCAGTAGGTTAAACTGCTCCAGATCTACCATGGCCGTCGATGGAGGTGGTGGTTGAAGCACCGATGATGGAGCAAGAACAGATGGATCTGGCTCAGACCTTGAAGGAAAAGGTTCGGCAGATCGATTGAGCACTCCTTTAAGAATAAGGGTACCTCAGGAACGGAGCCCTCCTTCTAGCGTCAATTTTGTTGTTGTAGAATCTAGTTGACGTCGGGATGAGCTGGAGTAGAGGAGGACGAGGTCACCATCGATGACCAGCAAAACAAAGTCCCATCTAGAGCTAGTAGTGGTGGCTCTGGTAGGACCCTCTGACGTTCAAGTCAGCTCTTCTGGCCAACAAAATGGAGTGCTCAGGAAAGAGTTCAATAGAGTTTTAGGAAGGAAAAGAGAGCTTAGAGAAAATATATCTGAAGGATTCCTTTTCATAAACGGAGCTTGATTGATGGTGACAGCGGCAGCCGTCTGACAGCAGGCCGTTCGAGGCCTGGTGGAGTTCGGTACGGAGAGAAAGGTGTCGTCAGGCCGATAGTAACAGCCATACCGTTTGGTAGTGGGCAGCTCGAGACCTGATGGAGTCTGTCATGGAGGGGGGTGCCGTCTGTAGCAGACTGATGGCGACCGTTCATCGAAATTTAATAGCTATAGTTTGAAGGAAGCAGGCGTTGGTTGGTGAAGAACTTTGACATATATCAATTTTAGAGGAGTTCGGACTCCCAAAGGGAATACGGCTAGAGGAGATCATCCGAGAGGAATGCTAGCTGAAGGAGAGATCCAGAAGGAGTTTGGCTCCCATAGGAGTCTGACTGAAGGAGGACTTTGGAAGAAGTTTGACTTTCATAGGAGTCTGATTGAAAGAGGAGTCTGAAAGGAGTTTGTCTCTCATAGGAGTCTGATTGAAGGAGGGCTCCGAAAGGAGTTCGGCTTCCATAGGAGTCCGACTGAAGGAGGGCTCCAGAAGGAGTTCAACTTTCATAGGAGTCCGACTGAAGGAGGAGTTCAGAAGAAGTTCGGCTTCCATAGGAGTTTGACCGAAGGAGGGCTCCGAAAGGAGTCCGACTGAAGAAGTTCGGAAGGAGTTTGGCTTCCATAAAAGTTCGACTGAAGAAGAAGTTTGAAAGAAATTCGACTCCCATAAGAGTTCGACTGAAGGAGTTCAGCTCCTCGTAGGTGTCCGATTGAAGGAGGGCTCTGAAATAAGTTTGGCTCCCATAGGAGTCCAACTGAAGGAGGAGATTGGAAGGAGTTTCGGCTCCCAAAGGAGTCCGACTGAAAGAGTTTGGAAGGAGTTCGGCACCCATAGGAGTTCGATTGATGGAGGAGTTCGGCACCCGTAGAGTCCGACTGAAGGAGGAATTTGGCTTCTATAGGAGTCCGACTAAAGGAGGGCTCCGAAAGAAGTTCGTCTCCCATTGGAGTCCGACTGAAGGAGAAGTTCAGAAGGAGTTTGGCTCCCATAGAAGTCCAATGGAAGGAGTTCAAAAGGAGTTCGGCTCACGTAGGAGTCCTACTGAAGGAGGAGTTCGGAAGAAGTTCGGCTCCCATAGGAGTCTGACTGAAGGAGGGCTCCGGAAGGAGTTCAGCTCCCATAGAAGTCCGACTGAAGAAGGAGTTCGGAAGGAGTTTAGCTTCTGTAGGAGTTCGACTGGGGCTCAGCTGCTGAGGAGTTCGACTGGGGTTTGATCATTGGAGAAGTTCGGTTGGATTCAGCCGCTGGAAGAGTTCGGGATGGGGTTCGACCGCTGGGGGAGAATTTTTCGATTGAAGTTCTTTCATGATTACCGATTGCATTAAGATAAGCATCAGACTGAACTTCGATGGAAGCGAGATTTATCCCCAACAATTATATTATATTATCTTATCTTATATTATATTATTATATATAATAATATTTATAAAGTAAAGAATATTATGAAAAATATGGATAGAGCTTAGTAACTTACTCAGAAAATTAGTAATGTAAAGGAACATGGGTAAAAGATTCTCGAGTCATTTTTTCATGCATAAAAGAACATGGATAAATTATTTTTCTATCTAAATATTATTTAAAAAATATTTATCTAGAAAAATATAGTTTTTAGATAAATATTTTACCCACAAAATAACGATCCGAAAATGTTTCTAGATATGCCCCTCTTCTAGTGAATCAATCTAAAGAACAATTTTTTGTAGGAAAAATTAATGCAGCTTGATAAGGAAAAAAGCCTAAATATTTAGAGCTAATCTCCACACATTTACTCTTACATCACAATGACAAAGGCACTCCTCTTTTAAGAAAATGCTCTATTTTATCCATAAAAAACATAAAAAGAGACATATTATATATAAAAGGACAAGATCTATCCTTATTTTTATGCCACTCATTATACCATTAAAAACATAATTTTGTTGTTATATCACGTTCCTAATTTACACACTCTACTTTTGATGTTGGTGATGTATTTCCACAATCTAACAACTCATTTGTCATAGAGAGAAAAAAATAAAAATAGTTCATCTTGTGTTTGGACTGGTTAGTTATCAAAAAATGCAATCAGAAATTTTGCTTTCCCCATGCTTGCTTCTTAGTCAGCCTACCAAGTAAATACTCAAAATAAAACAATAGAAAGCTGGGAATAGCATATAAGAGAGAGTTCGAATGAGTGTAGTTGCATTGTATAAGAAGATGTTTTAGGAGACTAATTTGCTTGCTTAGTTGTTTTGGCCAAATTGAGGTCTCTATCCTTTACGTGAACTTCTAGATGAAGGGAAAATCCTGATTTTTCGGTCTAGGTTCGTTCAGATCTGATCAGATCAAGAGATATATTTCAAAAATTTTTCTCTTGAATCTATATCATATCTGAGATATTTCATATCTGATTCTTATTATTTTAATGATTAAAATAAATTTAGATAAATTAAATCAAATTTAACTTACCTTGAATCGGGTAATCCTATTACCCGTTGATGATCCTGTATGCAGCGGAAGGTTCTGGACCTAGCCATGCAAGCGCCTAGCCTCTACCGGTATCTACTTGGGTTGATCTAGAGATCCGCTTCTTCTCTATCACATCTCCAAAAATTAGATCTGGATCTGATCTGGAGGATCTTCAAAACTCCTTTTGAAGATCTGCAGTCGTCCTTTTGCAGCAGCGCAGCCTTCTTGCTTTTGATCGCCTTTCCTTTGATCTGAATCGCACCAACCAAGTCCAAAAACTACTTTTGGACGTGGAGAGGAGAGGGAGAAGAAGCTTTGGCATGGAGGAAGGAGAGGAGAAAAGGCCTTGGGGTGTATGGAAACTCTGATCTCAATAAATCTTTGAGTTGGGCGCAGGGTCTTATTTATAGACTACCTGTGATCCAACTCCTCTTCTTTCCAACCAATCACAACCCTTTGTGAAATCAGATCTAAATCTGATTGGTGGAATAGAGTCCCCTGGATTCCTCCTTAGAGGGTGCCTAAGACCAGTCAAAGTTGGATTCTTAGAAGAACTCTAATTGGAATCCAAAAAGGAGGATGGAGTCCTTGTCCAACAAGGACTCCTAGGCGCCTCCTACTTGGGCTACACGCCACCCTTGGCGTGCGCCCTTCCTCCTTGCCAGGTTCTGGCAGGGGGACAGGCCCCCACCAGCTCTCCAATAGGTGCATGACATGTGGTCAAAAGTCAAAGGTGTCAATGGTCAATGTTTGACCAGTCAAAGGTAGACTTTTGACCAAAGTCAAAGAACAAGAAATGGCAGGTGACCAAAAATGGCAGGTAATGTCTTACAAAATAAGACAACCTTTTCTGACTTGGACAACCTCCAGTCAGACCATATGAAGGCCTCTGATTGAGCACAAACTCCTTTGGCTCAGTCAGGACAACTTATTTATGATAGTAAAAGAAGAACGTTAGGTTCAATCGAGTGCTAGCACGATTTCCTTGAACCTAATTGAATCTCATTCAGATCAATTGAACTAGATCAGTTCAATTGATGATCACCAGATTCAAACCCTTGTTTGTGTGACCCAGTTAGGTTCAGTTCTGTATGGTAATGGGATATGTCATGATCTCTATCATCGACATCATCGAAACTCCTTTCGATGGATCAGAACTCTTCTGATTCGAACAGCTAGAATGATCGATCATCTAAATCATTCTAATTGCTCCCAAAATCCACCAGTGACACCTAGCAGTATATGGTGGCAACCCATCAGAGCTGAATGCGAACCTCTTGGTGCAGCTACCTGTGTGATTCAGTTCTTCTATCTTGAGCCCCGATCAGATTAGGGTTAAGGTGAACTCGTCAAACCCTAGTCTCTGTCATATGATGTAATCATTCGATTCGAGTCCAATGTGAAAATCTAAATAGAAACTCTTTCTATTATTTCACTCTGCCATGGCCATGGACTTCTGGACTTGATTCTCATGATCATCATAGGGCTGCTCCTCTACCACCGAGGTAGATAGATTCCATCTTGATGCAATCCAGTTCCTACAATGAACATGCTATAGCCAACATACACCTCAGGGTTCCATATGGCTAGGAGACCGAGTAATGGTGTAGTCAAACTATAACACCCTCAAGGTGAACTGCCGATGCATCTCAGGTCAAAGAACCAGACACACTACTGCAGCATCGAGTCAGTCATTGACGAGAAGGTAGACTTCCTAATGACTACTCGAGGTGGTCACGCTCAGTGCCCTCGTTCTCTAACGAGTACCTGTACTCTCGCTCCGGTGTCTCCACACCGTAGACTCAAGACTCATCTACTAAAGAGAAGCGATTGTACACCAACCTTCCGGATCAATCACCATCCTCGTGATGATCCTATGGTCGGGAGCATTTTATGAGTTAATAATGATTATTCATGTCTTAAATTTTCAACTCTTGAAAATATGAATTATCATTACCATTAACTCAAAGGATGTATCACAGACACTAAATACACATATGTGATAGAAAATAACCCATTTTATTGATTATTAGTCAAAATTATAATTTTGCCCCTAGAAGTGTATTACAAGTGTCAGCCAATTCTGGCTTCTAGGGCACATATATCTAACAATCTCCCACTTGTCCTAAAGCCAATTGGCTACAAGTCTAAGTCCCATCTTCTCAAGGTGGGCTTCGATCTTCTGCTGGCCCAACGGCTTTGTAAGTGGGTCTGCCACATTATCTGTGGAGTTGACTCTCTTGACCTCGACGTAACCCTTCTCGAGGTAATCGCGGATGAGGTGGTATCGCCGCTCAATGTGCTTGGATTTCTGGTGAGACCTCGGCTCCTTAGCAAGGGCTATGGCGCCATTGTTGTCGCAGTATAGAGGAATGGCATCTGATGGCATTACTCCAATTTCTGCAGCAAACTTCTTGTACCAGAATGCTTCCTTCGCAGCCTCTGATGCAGCGATATATTCTGCTTCCATGGTGGAATCTGCTATCACGTTTGCTTGGAACTCTTCCAGCTGACAGCTCCACCATTGCACACAAACAGACTGCCAGATGTCGACTTTCGATCATCTATATCGGACATGAAGTCCGAGTCTGTGTATCCCTGGACTTGGAGTTCTCCGTTACCAAAGACCAACATCATATCCTTAGTTCTTCTCAAGTACTTAAGGATACATTTCACAGAAGTCCAGTGTTCTTCACCTGGATTTGACTGATATCTGCTTGTGACACTCACAGCATGGGCTATATCAGGTCGTGTACATAGCATGGCATACATGAGGCTCCCTATTGCAGAAGCATAAGGGATCTTGCTCATGCGTTCTATTTCCTCAGGTGTGCTGGGGCACATCTTCTTGGAAAGATGAATACCATGTCTGAAGGGTATTAATCCCCTCTTAGAGTTTTCCATACTAAACCTCTTTAGTACTTCCTCTATGTACATCTTCTGTGAAAGTCCTAGCATCCTATTCGGTCTATCCCTATAGACCTTAATTCCTAGAATAAAGGATGCTTCACCTAGGTCTTTCATGGAGAATTCCTTGGACAACCACATCTTGACTGATGTCAACATGGGAATATCATTCCCAATAAGGAGGATGTCATCCACGTACAATACGAGGAAGACAACAGCGCTCCCACTGACCCTTTTGAAAACACATGGTTCCTCTTCATTTTTGATGAAACCAAACTTTTTGATCACATCATTGAAACGAGTGTTCCAGCTCCGAGATGCTTGCTTAAGTCCATATATGGACCTTTGCAGCTTGCAAACCTTGTGATCAGTATCACTGGATGTGAAACCTAGCGGCTGTTCCATATAGATATCTTCCTCAAGATATCCATTTAGGAATGCCGTTTTCACGTCCATTTGCCATATTTCATAATCGAAATAGGCTGCAACGGCAAGCAATGTGCGGATGGATTTTAGCATAGCCACCTGGGGAAAAAGGTATCCTGATAGTCAATGCCTTCGCGTTGACTATAACCTTTTGCCACCTAGTCTAGCCTTGAATGTCTCCACATTCCCATCTGCACCAATCTTTCTCTTGAAGATCCATTTACACCCAATAGGTACTATACCTTCTGGTGGATCTACCAAGGTCCAGACTTGGTTTGAGTGCATCGAGTCAATTTCTGACTGCATTGCCTCAAGCCATTTCTCGGAGTCGATATCTGATATCGCCTCGTTGTAGGTTTTGGGATCATCACCATGAGCACCATTACCTATGAGGAACATTTCCTCTACTTTCCTCTGAAATAATACCTAAGTATCTTTCAGGGGGATGGGAAAACTCTTTCCGATCTACGAGGTGGAGGAGGTAGTGTTCTTATTGGCTCAACCTGATTTGGTTCCAATTGGTCCTTAGCTCGTTGTACTTGTGAGACTTTCTCATCAAGCTTAATCTGCTTTCCAATGCCGCTATCTTGAATAAACTATTTTTCAAGAAAATATGGCATGTCGACTCACAATCACATTGTGGTCTTCTGGAATGTAGAAATAGTATCCTAATGACTCTTTAGGATATCCTATGAATCGAGCTCTAAAGGACCTAAACTCTAACTTGTCCGCTTGTTGTCTTTTGACATGAGCCGGACAACCCCAAATTCTGAGATGACTCAGACTTGGTTTCTTACCGTGCCATATCTCATACGGTGTGGTAGGAACGGTTTTAGAGGGAACCCTATTCAGTAAGATAGATTGAAGTTAATAATGAATGTCCCCAAAGAAAATCAGGGAGGTCTGTGAAGCTCATCATGGATCGAACCATATCCAATAGAGTCCGATTTCTCCATTCTGAAACCCCGTTGAGTTGAGGTGTTCCTGGTGGAGTCCATTGAGAGACTATGCCATTTTTCTTTAAGATAGTCTAGCAATTCTCAGGTAAGATATTCACGCTCCCCGATCTGAATTGAAGAACCTTAATGGATTTTCCCAGTTTGTTTTTTCTACTTCATGTCTGAATTCTCTGACTTTTAAAAGCATCTCGACTTGTGTCCTCCATAAAGGATACCCATACCCATACCTAGATAGATCATCAATTAAAGGTAATTGAAGTTAGACAAAATTGCCCTCTAAGCTGGCACATCAACAAATGGGCCCCCCGGCACACCATCAGTTAATGGTACTAGGGCAAGGAGAAATCCTTATGGCACCTCTTCCCCATGTCCACAAAAGGGAGTTTAGTCATTTTTGCCTTGAAAGACAAGATTCACAGTTGGATATGACTGCCGAAGTGCAAACGGTACTCACATAGCGCCATTTTTCCTTCAATGTTTGTTGTCCCTATCTTCTGCTATATGAACCTAAGATCTCAAGGTGGCCATAGATATCTGTCATTTGGACTGACCCTAGGTTAATTTGGCAATTCACGTTTTGGCTCGATAGTGTAGAACAGTGTACATAGAATATGGCTAGCTGATA
This sequence comes from Cocos nucifera, assembly GCA_006176705.1. NCBI lineage: Eukaryota > Viridiplantae > Streptophyta > Magnoliopsida > Arecales > Arecaceae > Cocos > Cocos nucifera. The sequence goes on along the minus strand of QRFJ01005221.1, from coordinate 34,182 downwards.
CAAGACATTAATAAGGAAACCATTTTGCCAATTTTATTTCTTTCAATAAAAAATGGTTTACAAATGGTCCTTAAAGAAAGGTGATATCACATAACCGTTGCTTGTGGCAGCAATGAAACATAAATCAATTCCTGCTAGCTGTAGCACAATAATAACAGTCTTTTCAAACACTAAGTCTAAACTAGATTTGAAATGAAGAGGGTATGTTTCCCATGGCTACTGGCAGGCAACTTTTGGCTTCATTCACAATGCGTAGGATCATGTCTCCAATCCCTCAACTCCTACTAATCCTCAAAACCCTGCAATGGAAAGTGCATAGATGGCACTAGAACCAGAGTCAAGCACCCAACTGGATGCAGAAGAAATCCGTAAGATTAGACTCATATAACGTGTCATACCTCCAGAGACCTCCTTCTTGTTCTTCAGGGTTGGCCAGGTAAGTAAGGACGTTTACGCTTCAGATGGACGTCGCGTTGCATATGGAAATACTTTCCTGTTGACATTCGAGGGCCTTTTTTCTTTGGCTCTGGCCTTCTTCTTCTTTGATCCTTCCACCTTTCTGCTTTTTCCACAGACTTCTTTTTCTTTTCGGAAGAATTTCTTTTGGAGAAGTCATTCCATAGCAAGAACTGGAGCTTTTAGAAGACCTTTCATAGAAAGCTCAGCCGGTAAACCAGCATATCATTAATTCGGCCCAAGGAAATTTGCAGTTATTGCAATTGTGTGGTAAATTCATGATGAATGTTTTCATATGCATCAGTCAAGGATTGTAGAATAATATCGTTCTGGGCAGGTCCAAGTCTAACTTCAACACCGACGCTTCTCCAGTCCTCCATGTCCTTGATCATTTGTCAGATGTGATCTTGGACTGATTGCCCATCACGCATCTTTAGCCCTTAATAAAGTCATTTCGTGAACTTGATGATTTCTTGTGCGCGAGCTGCTGTCACTCAAAACATGCGCATGCGGTGAAGGGTCCCAACATTTGGCGATCAGTCCCGAAGGTCTTCATGGTTGGCGCTGGAAGTTCATGCAGACTATCGAGCCCAACCACATTGTAATATCTGGCCTCTATTATCTTCGCATATCCATTTTCTATAGACGCTCTCTATTCAATAAGATGGATGGCTTGGTAAGGTGGGAGGGTCCTGATCTTAAGTACATGGGTTAACCTTCTTGAATCCAAAACTATTTTGTAGTCTTGAGCCAAATCTTTTATAATTGGGTCCGAGTCCTGTCTATGTGTATCCAGGAAATACGTGCTCAAATGGGTTTGGACGCAGACTTTTCCCTGTAGAGAGTCAAAGATTCTTGTATGATACTGTAATTTGACATTGACCAATTTATTTAGGGTTTTTTAATTTTAAAATCAATTTAGTCCCACTATTCTTGATCCCCACACTCCTCTCTATAGAAGATGCAAAAATTTCCACGTTAATGATTTCTAGTGGGTGGTTCGGGGTCTCACCAACTGACTCATCACTCTCACCTAACAGTTATTGGGATGGGTTAAGCCAACTGCAGTTAACAACTCTTTTCAATGATTCTCATAATGCATGGTGTGCACCCAAACTTGGTCTCCTAAATTCATCGAATCTCACCGTAATCGCAGAATATTGATCCACTCCTAGTTAAGTTCAGATCCACCATTTGCATAGAGGGTTCCTGAATTGCAGTCTCTCACGTACTCTCAAAAGGTATTGAGCCCAACTCATCCTCCAGCCCATGACATCCAATGCCTAAATGAGACTTGGTTCTGCCGTTTCTTCCCAGTGCAAATTGAGGTCCAACTGTATCCAGCCGAGAACAATCAACCCTGGCGAAGGGCCCGGCACATCTACAATGGTTGCGAAGAACCTCAGACTTAATCTTTTCTTAGGGAAGAAATTTGAGTTCAGATCTTTCATAAACTAAACTTTTAGCTTTAGTCATACAATTAAATGACTAACCTAGTGTGCATGGGTTAGCTCGGATTATTGACCAACCTTAGATCAGGACTGTGTCAACAGATATGGCCAGGTAAGTGAGATCGTGGAAGGAATAAATGCCCATTAACTCGTACAAGAACGTATTCAGATCGAGTAAGCTTCCAATTAAAAACCAGTCAGTCCATATATGTGCCAAACTTACCTTAGACACCCAAAATATTGAGCCAGAACCAATTGGGTTTGCCCTACAATCCAGAACTCTAACCTGCTGAGCCTAAATAGGTCTTGCTTAATTCGTGACTCGATCTTTTGACCCAAGACTTAATCCTATTAGGCCTGGTACAATATTAAGCATTGTTTGATCCCATCTAACCAACTCTTTGATTGCGGTTTGAATCAAACGCTTAGACCTAATTTGAGCTACCAAGCCCGACCCAGTATTATGAATATGTCTTAGATCTAAAATTCTCATTTTAGATCTTAAATTGATATTTCCATAAATCTTAATTTTTAATTAAGTAGGGTTCAATAATATAAAAATTATGCACATAAATCCTAGGAATTTCCAGGATCTAGGGTTTTGCAGAAAGTAAGTTTTTGGATTTCTGATTAAAGGACGACACGCCAGCAACCCCTACACAATCATGAGAACACCCCATCAAAATAGAAAAGAGAGGGCCTTAAATCCTTCTTTATTCTTATGATCGGACGGTCCAAGAGGAATGTCTTAATCAGGGAACAATCCAACTACTACAAAATAATTTTAGATCTATATCAGTATATCTCATATACACAATCAGATTAAACCATGGCATATTTTGCATACATCTATGTATCGATCATGCATGTTTTAGATCTAAATTAATCTCAATATAAATCTAAAAAAATTAGATTTAAAATTGATCTAATCAAAATAAATTCTAATCTAGTCAACTTAATGTAGAACTAATCTCACTAAGTCTAGACAATGCATCAATCATAATCTCAATATGATATTAAAAATAAAATAATTTTATTTGTTATTTTTCAGATCTTATTATAATACTTATAATATCAAAAAATAGTAAATAAAAGGGTCTAAAATATGATTTAATCAGATTAAAATCAGAAACATGTAAGACTATTCATAGAACTATTCTATTTTAGAACTAGTCATGCATATTTCTAATCTTAGATCCAAAATCAATTTTAAATTTTAATTTTTTCCTAATTTCAGATCTGATCATATCTCATGTGACATCTAAAATTACTTATTTTTTAATTAAAATAAATTTGAAAATCAGATCTAACAATTTAGGAACCTTGGCCTCTGATACCAGTTGAAGGGAATACTGATTTCTCGATCCAAGTTCCGTTCAGATCTGATCAGGATCAAGAGATATAATTTCAAAAAAATTTTTCTTTGATTCTGGTATCAGATCTAAATGTTTTAGATCTAATTTTATTATTTTAATAAATAAAATAAAAATAAAAATAAATTAAAAAAATTTAATTTTATCTGATTTGGTAATCCTATTATCCTGTTGATGATCCTATTGCAGTGGAGGTTCTGGATCTAGCACGCAAAGCGTTGGCTCTACCGATATACCACTCGAGCTGGATCTGAAGATCTGCTTCTCTGCTATCTGTCCTCCAAAAATTAGATCTGGATGCTGATCTAAGAGGATCTTCAAAAACTCCTTTTAAAGATCAGTAGTCGTCCAATGCAAGCAGTGCGGCCATTCTTGCTTTTGATCGCCTTTTCTCTTTGATTGAATCGGGCACCAACAAAAAATCTGAAACTCCTTTTGGACATGGAGAGCAAGGGGAGAAGGTGGGTTTGGGCATGGAGAAGGAGGGTTGAGAGGATGAAGGAAATCCTTGATTTCCCTGCAGGTCGTTCAGATCTGATCAGATCAAGAGATATATTTCAAAAATTTTTCTCTTGAATCTATATCAATGAGATCTTCATATTCTGATTCTTATTTATTTAATGATTAAAATAAATTTAGATAAATTAAATCAATTAACTTACCTTGAATCGGGTAATCCTATTACCTCTGTGATGATCCTGTATGCAGCGGAAGGTTCTGGCATAGCCATGCAAGCGCCTAGGCCTCTACCGGTAATCTACTGGGGTTGATCTAGAGAAATCCTCTTTCTTCTCTATCCACCTCCAAAAATTAGATCTAGGATTGATCTGAAGGATCTTCAAAAACTCCTTTTGAAGATGCAGCAGTTGTCCTCTTGCGCAGCAGCCGCAGTCCTTCTTGCTTTGGATCGCCTTTTTCTGATCTAGATCTGGCACCAACCAATACCAAAACTATTTGGACGTGGAGAGAGGGGAGAAGAGAGTTGGCAGTGGAGGAGAGAGGGGAGAAGGCCTTGGGGCTGGAGAACTTGCTTCTTATTATATTATTTCCTTGGGCGCAGGGTCTTTATATAGACCTAACTGAAATCCAAGTCCTCTCCTCCAACCAATCACACCCTTTGTTGAAATCAGATTCTAAATCTGTATTGTTGTGAAATAGAAGTCCCCTGAATTCCTCCTTGGAGGGTGCCTTGGACCAGTCAAATGGTTCTTAGAAGAACTCTAATTGGAATCCAAAAAGGGAGATGGAGTCCTTGTCCAACAAGGACTCCTAGGCGCCTCCAGCTTGGGTACACGCCATATTTGGCGTTCGCCCTCCTCCTTCCAGGTCTGGTAGGGGGATAGGCCCCGCCACCACTCTCCAATAGGTGCAATGACATATGTGGTCAAAAGTCAAGTGTCAATGGTCAATGATTGACCAGTCAAAGGTAGACTTCTTGACCAAAGTCAAAGAACAAGAAAATGGCAGTGACCAAAAATGGGAAGTAATATCTTACAAAATAAGACAAACTTTTCCTGAACTTGGACAACCACCAGTCAGACCATATGAAGGCCTCTATTGAGCACAAACTCCTTTGGCTCAAGACAGGACAACTTATTTATGATAGTAAAGAGAAGAACGTTAGTGTTAATCGAGTGCTAGAGCAACATTTCCTTGAACCTAATTGAATCCTCATTCAAGATAATTGAACTATATTATTCAATTGATGATCACCAGATTCAACCCTTGTTTGTTGTGACCAGTTAGGTTCGTTCTGTATGGTAATGGAAATATGTTCATGATCTCTAATCATACATCATCGAACTCTTTCGATGATCCAGAACTCTTCTGATTTCGAACAGCTAGAATGATCGATCATCTAAATCATTCTAATTGCTCCCAAATCCACCAGTGACACCCTAGCGTATATGGTGGCAACCCATTAAAGCCTGAATGCGAACTCTCTTGGTGCAGCTACCTGTGATTCAGTTCTTCTTACTTGAGCCCGATCAGATTAGGGTTAAGGTAAACTCGTCAAACCCTAGTCTCTGTCATATGATGTAATCAATCGTCGATTCGAGTCCAATGTGAAAATCTTAGAATAGAAACTCTTTCTATTATTTCACTCTGCCATGGCCATGGACTTCTGGACTTATTCTCATGATATCATAGGGGCTCTCTCTATCCACGAGGTAGATAGATTCCATTTCTTGATGCCATTCAGTTCCTACAATGAACATGCTATAGCCACACATCACCTCAGGGTTTCCATATGGCTAGGAGACCGAGTAATGGTGTAGT
>QRFJ01005221.1:0-28597 GCA_006176705.1 Cocos nucifera | reverse complement strand
GGATGCAGACATTTTCCTGTAGAGAGTCAAAGATTCTAGTTAGATACTGTAATTTTGACTTGACCAATTTATTTAGGGATTTTATTTTTAAACAAATTAGCTCCCACTATTTTCTCGGATCCCTACACTCCCTCTGTAGAGATGCGAAAATCTCCGCGATTGATGATTTCTAGTGGGTGGTGCGGTCTCACCAACTGACTCATCACCTCACCTAACAGTTATTGGTGATGGGTTAGCCAATGAGTGAACAACTCTTGTTCAATGATTCTCTAATCATGGTGCACCCAAACTTGGTCTCTAATTCATGAATCTCACCGTATCCGGAATATTGATCCACTCCTTAGTTAAGTCAGACCCACCATTTGCATAGACTGGGTTCCTAATTGGGTCTCTCACCGTATCCGGAAATATTGAGCCCAACTCATCCTCCAGCCCATAGCATCCAATGCCTAATAGACATGGTTGCGTCTTCCCGGTGCAACTGAGCCACTGTATCCAGCCGAGAACAATCAACCCCGGGAAGGGCCCGCACATCTACAATGGTGGAAGACCTCGGACTTAATCTTTTCTTAGGGAGAATTGATTCAGGTCTCATTAAACTAGACTTGGCTTAGTCATAACAATTATGACTAACCTAGTGGCATGGGTCAGCTCGGATTATTGACCACCTCAGATCAGAACTGTGTCAACAGATATGGCCAGGTAAGTGAGACCGGTGGAAGGAATATGCCGTTAACTCGCACAAGAACGCATTCAGGTCGAGTAGCTTCCAATTAAAAATCAGTCGGTCGTCTGTGCCAAACTTACCTTAGACACCAAATTGTTGAGTCAGAACCAATTGGGTTAGCCTACAATCCAGACTCTAACCTCTGAGCCTAATTAGGTCTTGCTTGATCGTGACTCGATCTTGACCCAGACTTAATCCTATTAGGCTGGTCAATTTAAGCATTGTTGATCCCATCTAACCAACTCTTGATTCGGTTTGATCAACCGCTTAGACCTAATTGAGCTACCCAAGCCCGAACCCAGTATTATGAATATGTCTTAGATCTGAAATTCTCAATTTTAGACCTAATTAATATTCCATAAACTTAATTCTTAATTAAGTTGGGTTCATAAACAAAATATGCACAATAAATCCTAGGGTTTCAGGATCTAGGGTTTTGCAGAAAGTAAGTTTTGGGTTTCTGATTAAGGACGAACACGCAGCACCCCTACACGTCATAAGAACACCCATCGAATGGGAAGAGAGGGCCTTTAAACCCTTCTTCATTCTTATGACCGGACGGCCAAGAGGAACGCCTTAATCAGGAACATTCAATACTACAAAACAGTTATAGATCTATATCATATATCTCATATACAAATTTAGATCTAATCAAGGCATATTTTGCATACATCTCATGTATCAAATCATGCATATTTTCAGATCTAAATTATCTCATAATAATCTAAAAAATTAGATTTAAATTGATCTAATCAAAATAAATTCTAATCTAGACAATTATGTAGAACTATTCTACAACTAGTCTAGTCATGCATCTATCATATCTCATATGATATTTAAAATTAAATAATTTTTTATTTGCTATTTATCAGATGTTATTATAACACTTATAATATCAGAAAATAGTAAATAAGAAGATCTAAAATATGATTTAATCAGATTAAATCAAAGACATGCAAAACTATTCTATAGAACTATTCTATTCTAGAACTAGTCATGCATATCTTCATGTTCTTAGATCCAAATCATTTAATTTTAATTTTTCTGATTTCAGATCTGATCACATCTCATGTGACATCTGAAATCACTTTATTTTCTAATTAAAATAAAATTAAAATCAGATCTAAACAATTTTAGAACCATGGCTCTGATACCAGTTGAAGGGAAATCCTGATTTCCCGGTCCAGGTTCGTCCAGATCTGATTAGATCAAGAGATATATTTCAAAAATTTTCTCTTGATCTCAATCAGATCTTGATATATTTCAGATCTGATTCTTATTATTTTAATAAATAAAATAAAATAAGATAAATTAAATCAAATTTAATTTACCTGATTTGGGTAATCCTATTACCCTGTAGATGATCCTGATTGCAGCGGAAGGTTCTGGATCTAGCCACGCAAGCGCCTGGCCTCTATCGGTATCCACTCGGGTTGGATCTGGAGATCCTCTTCTTCTCTATCACACCTCCAAAAATCAGATCTGGATCTGATCTGGAGGATCTTCAAAACTCTTTTGAAGATCTGCAGTCGTCCTTTTGCAGCAGCGCAGCCTTCTTGCTTTTGATCGCCTTTCCTTGATCTGAATCGCACCAACCTAAATCCAAAACACTTTTTGGACGTGGAGAGCAAGGGGAGAAGAGACTATGGCATGGAGAAGGAGGGGAGAGGCAGCCTTGGGGCGTGTCTAATAGCATTCACTTAGACTTAGGATTAGGGTTGGGCGCAGGGTCTTATTTATAGACCTCTTGTGATCCAACTCCTCTTCCTCTCAACCAATCACAACCCTTTGTGAAATCAGATCTAAATCTGATTGGTTGGAATAGAGACCCCTGGATTCCTCCTTAGAGGGCGCCTAAGACCAGTCAAACTGGATTCTTAGTAGAACTCTGATTGGAATCCAAAAGGGAGGTGGAGTCCTTGTCCAACAAGGACTCCTAGGCGCCTCCTACTTGGGCTCACGCCACCCTTGGCGTGCGCCCTTCTCCTTGCCAGGTTCTGGCAGGGGGACAGGCCCCCACCAGCTCTCCAATAGGTGCATGACATGTGGTCAAAAGTCAAAGGGTGAATGGTCAATGTTTGACCAGTCAAAGGTAGACTTTTGACCAAAGTCAAAGAACAAGAAATGGCAGGTGACCAAAAATGGCAGGTAATGTCTTACAAATAAGACAACCTATTCTGACTTGGACAACCTCCAGTCAGACCATATGAAGGCCTCTGATTGAGCACAAACTCCTTTGGCTCAGTCAGGACAACTTATTTATGATAGTAAAAGAAGAACGTTAGGTTCAATCGAGTGCTAGCACGATTTCCTTGAACCTAATTGAATCTCATTCAGATCAATTGAACTAGATCAGTTCAATTGATGATCACCAGATTCAAACCCTTGTTTGTGTGACCCAGTTAGGTTCAGTTCTGTATGGTAATGGGATATGTCATGATCTCTATCATAGACATCATCGAAACTCCTTTCGATGGATCAGAACTCTTCTGATTCGAACAGCTAGAATGATCGATCATCTAAATCATTCTAATTGCTCCCAAAATCCACCAGTGACACCTAGCAGTATATGGTGGCAACCCATCAGAGCTGAATGCGAACCTCTTGGTGCAGCTACCTGTGTGATTCAGTTCTTCTATCTTGAGCCCCGATCAGATTAGGGTTAAGGTGAACTCGTCAAACCCTAGTCTCTGTCATATGATGTAATCATTCGATTCGAGTCCAATGTGAAAATCTAAATAGAAACTCTTTCTATTATTTCACTCTACCATGGCCATGGATTTCTGGACTTGATTCTCATGATCATCATAGGGCTACTCCTCTACCACCGAGGTAGATAGATCCCATCTTGATGCAATCCAGTTCCTACAATGAACATGCTATAGCCAACATACACCTCAGGGTTCCATATGGCTAGGAGACCGAGTAATGGTGTAGTCAAACTATAACACCCTCAAGGTGAACTGCCGATGCATCTCAGGTCAAAGAACCAGACACACTACTGCAGCATCGAGTCAGTCATTGACGAGAAGGTAGACTTCCTAATGACTACTCGAGGTGGTCACGCTCAGTGCCCTCGTTCTCTAACGAGTACCTGTACTCTCGCTCCGGTGTCTCCACACCGTAGACTCAAGACTCATCTACTAAAGAGAAGCGATCGTACACCAACCTTCCGGATCAATCACCATCCTCGTGATGATCCTATGGTCAGGAGCTATTTATGAGTTAATAATGATTATTCATGTCTTAAATTTTCAACTCTTGAAAATATGAATTATCATTACCATTAACTCAAAGGATGTATCACAGACACTAAATACACAGGTGTGATAGAAAATAACCCATTTCATTAATTATAGTCAAAATTACAATTTTGCCCCTAGAAGTGTATTACAAGTGTCAGCCAATTCTGGCTTCTAGGGCACATATATCTAACAAGATGGCCATCCGAACTCGAGCTCGTTCCTAGATTTCTTCCAGCAGATCCAGATTCGCTCTCATCCTAAAGGAATTTCTATCTTCATCAAACTCCTCTACTCGAAGCGTGGGTAACCCCATCTCTATGAGTATCACAGCTTTCATACCGAAGGCCAACATGAAAGATGTCTCTTTAGTTGGGAGATGTTGCGTTATGCGATACGCCCAAAGGATGTTGTACAACTCTTTGACCCACGATCCTTTTGCCTAGCTTATGCGAGCTTTCAACCCCTGCAATAATGTCCTGTTTGTCACCTCAGCCTCGCCATTAGTCTATGGATGACCTATCGATGTCAATCTATAAGAAATCCCATAGTCATTATAGAACCCTGTAAACCTCGGGTTATTGAATTATCATCCATTATCGGTTATGATGGCATGGGGTAAACCATATCGACATATAATAGACTTTCAGACAAAATTCTAAACTCTGACTTTGGTAATCATGGCTACTGGTTCTGCTTCCATCCATTTAGTAAAATAGTCAATCGTGATAATCAGGAACTTCTTTTGTGCCATAGTGATGGGAAATGATCCGAGGATATCCATTCTCCATTGAGCAAAGGGCCAAGGGATCATGATCGGGGCCAGTGGGGTCAATGGTCGATGCTGAATGTTTGAGGTCCTTTGGCATTGGTCACATTTGCTCATTAGTTCGGCCGCATCTCTTTGCATGGTTTGCCAAAAATATTCCTACTGTAATATTTTGTGGGATAGAGCCTTGCCCCCCAGGTGATTACCATAGATTCCTTCGTGAACTTCTCGCAGGGCATAGTCGGCTTTCGAAGGACGGAGGCATCTAGAGCAGAGGTAGGATGAAGGACCTCTTATACAATTTTTCTTCATAAACGATGTATTGTGGAGCGTGGTGTCTCAATCTTTTTGCCTCATCTCAATCCATAGGAAAAATTTCATCTCGCAAATAATAGAGAATAGGATCTATCCAGCTTGGTTCTGTATCAGCTTACATTACTGGGACCTCATCAATGCTCGATTTCTCCAGGACTTCCTTGTATGAGCTTCTTTTTAGGTCGGCCGCTCCATGAGTTGCTAGTTTAGAAAGAAGGTCAGCTCGCACATTCTTCGCCCTTAGTATCCACTAAACATCCATCGCTAAAAAGCTAGAAGCCAAGTCTTTAACCTTCTGTAGATACTTTACCATATTTGGCTTTTGGGCTTCATATATTCCCTGAACCTGACCAATCACCAACTGCGAATCACTATGTACTCTGAGATGCCAAACTCTCCATTTCTTTCGCTATTCTAAGTTCCGCTACCAATGCCTCATACTCGGCTTCATTGTTGGAAGCCGAAAAGTCGAAGCGTAGAGCATATTTTGCTACTACTCCTTTCGGGCTGGTTAAGATCAGCCCAGCTTCGGAGCCCGTGGCATTCGAAGATCCATCAACATGTAGGATCCAACATTCATCAGTTGAAGAGGTTTCAACATGACTGGATTCTTCATTTGGAATTGTACATTCTAGAATGAAATCCGCCAATGCCTGAGCTTTAATGGACGACCTCGGCAAATATTTTATATCGAATTCACCTAGCTCGATAGCCCATTTAGCCAGCCGCCCGAAAGTATCTGGTCGGTACAATACCGATCTAATGGGTTGGTCTATAAGGACTACGATGGTGTGCGCTTGAAAATATGGGCGTAATTTTTTCGCAGATATCAAGAGAGCATAGATGATCTTTTTCAGTCTCGTATACTTGGTCTCAGCATCGTGAAGTATCCGACTCACATAATAGATCGACTTTTGCATCTTGGCCTCCTGTCGGATCAGAATAGAACTGATTGCCAAAGAAGAAACAGCTAGATACAAGTACAATACCTCCTCAGGCTCTGGCTTGCTTAACAAAGGAGGAGAGCTGAGGTATTTTTTTAGTTCGTCGAAGGCTATCTGGCATTCATCTATCCATTGAAAGTCCTTCGGTTGCTTAAGGGCTTCAAAGAATGGAAGGCTCTTTTCCATCGATCTTGATAGAAATCTATTTAAGGCTGCGATCCTTCCTGTGAGTCGCTGCACTTTTTTGATCATCCTCAGAGGCTTCATCTCTTGAAGAGCTTGAATCTTCTCCGAATTGGCCTCAATCCCACGTTGTGATACCATGAACCCAAGAAATTTTTTGGAAGTGACACCAAAGGCACATTTATCCGGGTTGAGCTTCATCCAAAAATATCGTAGTATAGAAAAGACTTCTTCTAGGTCGGTAATATGGTATTCGACTGTCCTACTTTTGATGAGCATGTCATCAATGTATACTTCCATATTTCTCCCAATCTGCTCTTTGAAAAGCTTGTTCACAAGTCTTTGATAGGTCGCCCCAGCATTCTTCAAGCCAAAAGGCATGACCCTATAGCAAAAAAGGCCTTGGTCAGTTATGAAAGAAGTTTTTTCTTCATTCTCAGATGCCATTTGGATCTAGTTATATCCCGAGAAAGCATCCATGAATGATAGGAGCTGATGTCCCAAGGTTGGATCCACCAGTTGGTCTATGCACAACAGAGGATAGCTATCCTTTGGGCATGCTCCATTAAGATCCACATAATCAATACACATGCACCATTTTCCACTGGCCTTTTTGATAAGGATGACGTTAGCCAACCACTCTGGATAATAAACTTCTCGAACAAAGTCGGCCTTCAAAAGCTTATCAACTTCTTCTTATATCGCCCTCTGGCGTTCAGGGGCGAAGCTCCACTTTTTCTGCTTGATCGGATAATGATTCAGGTCTACATTGAGTTGGTGTACCATGACTTGCGGATTGATGCCAAGCATATCCGAATCTAATCAAGCAAACACGTCGGCATTATCTCATAGAAATGTGATGAGGTGCTGTCGATCTTCTTCACATAAGCTTGAACCAACCTTCACAACCTTGTTTGGATCATCCTTGATCGGTACAGAGATCAGTTCTTCTGTCAGAGAGCCTCTTTATTCAATTTGTTCATTCCAAACGTCTAACTCATTCATAGTTGCTCTTCAGCCACCACTCCACGTAAAGTAGTCATATAACATTTTCTTACGATCGACTGATTTCTCCTGAGCTCATCGATTCCATGTGGAGTCATGAATTTGACCTTTAGATGATAGATCGATACTATGGCCTGGAGGATATTTAGGCTTGGCTGACCTAAGATGACATTGTAGACAGAGGGACTATTCATAATGAAATAAGTTATGTCGACAACCACCTGCTTCGAAGCTCGTCCAGCTTTTATCGTTAGTAAGATAGTCCCTTCCACTGGAACCGTAGCACCAGAAAATACATTCCTCTTCGTTAGTAGTTCAGGGCTTAAGTTCATCCGAACAAAGGCATCATAAAATAGAATATCTACCGAGCTTCCATTATCAACAAGGATCTGATGTACATCATAATTAACAATATTCAGAAAAATGACTACAGGATCATCCATGGGACTGACTTATTTCTTTTAAATCTTCATCAATGAAAGTAATTTCACCATCTGCCTTCCTCTTCCTCGGTCCCTCTCCTAGTTGATCCCGATCTGAAGTGTTTCCATCAAGGTTTTCTCCAGTAATTACTTTGATTTCTCCCACAGTCGGCTGCTCTCCATATGGTTCATCCTACCGAGGTTGGTCATGATCCAGGATTCATCGAGATTTGCCGTTCATCCATATAGTGCCGAAGTTGCCCCTGCCTGATTAGTACCTCTATTTTCTCTTTGAGCTGTCAGCACTCCTCGGTATCATGCCTATGGTCATGATGATATCGATAATACTTTCTCGAATTTCTTATTCAAGCAGGTGTTATCATTTTCTTGGATCGAGGTATATCTTCTCGTCGCTCGATCTTCATCAGAATCTGAGCCTGGGGTGCGTTGAGGGAGGTGTGGTAATTGAACCTCCAAGGTGGAGTTCTAGATTGGCCTCGTGGTTTTGGAGATGCTGGTCGGCTACTCCGAGGTGGGGTGCACGATTGATGAAATCGTGGGTCCTCCCGATGGTGCTGCATCCATCTATGGTCTTTTTTCTTCTCCTATTTTTGGGATGGATCCAACCTACCATCTCGTTTACTCCCCTACTGGTCCCAAGCCTCTTCGGTCTGGGCATACTTCTCCACTCATTCTAGCATCTCAGCAAAATTCTTCGGATAGTCTAAGTTGAGGGAGAACAAAAGGTCATTTTTAAGGAGGCCGGCCTTGAACGCTGTCATGGCTAGAGACAGGTCTAAATTTTGGACCTCCAAGGTGGCCGCATTGAAGCGATTGATATACTCTCGAAGGAGCTCATTCTCTCATTGCCTGATGCTCATGAGGAAGTCAGAGTTATGACGTTGCCGATAACTGCTTATGAAGTGGACAATGAATAGATGACTCAATTGGTAGAAGGAATCTATGGAGCTGGATTTTAGGTTCAAATACCAATGTCGAGCCATCTTTCTCAGAGTTGAAGGAAAAGCTCAACATAGTATCGCATTGGTAGCCCCTTGCAAATGCATAAGAGTTTGGAAACTATCGAGATGATCTACGAGATCGGCCGTTCCATCATAAAGCTCCATCTGAGGGATCTTGAACCGATGTGGCAAGGGTTCGTCCATGATTTTCTGAGTGAATGGGAGATCGACATTAAACCCCAAATCCTGCCCTTGTTGCATTGGCTCCCATAATGCATCCAACTGCTGTTGCATCTCTTTGAGCTTTTTCTCCATGTCATCCTCATGAGTGGCTCGGTGCTGAGGAGTCTCATGGCCCGGGATGGAGTCCTCTTCTTGAAAATTAGTGTTGACGAACGTTTAGATCTTCGATGGAAAGGATCAGTAGGTCGGCTATGATGACTGGCCTCCATCCTAGGACTTCGGGGGCATCATTCCTCCGAACCTCATCCAGATCAGATCTAAATTTTCTTTGATCAGGACGGTGCTCATCAGCCTGCTGTAGTTCCTCTTACGGTGGCTGATAGTACCTACACCTGATGAAGTAGGGTGTCATACTATTCCTGTGAGATCCATCGGTGCCATTGATGGGTTCTCCTGGATTAGTGGTGGAGATGTGTTAACCTATTGAGCATTGTAGATCCTCCGACCACTAGAATGTTGGGACACATTTGATGTTCCCCTTTGGATTCTCATGATATCCAGTGTCATGCTTTCTTCCCTCAAATTAAACCTAAAAAATAATCGAGGTCCCTTCCTCTAGCGCCAACTGTTGCTCCTGAATCTTCCGAACTTGAGGTCGGCCGACGAGAATGAAAGAGCTCGGCCACCGAGAAAATATGAGGTCGAGGATGAACTTTGCTAGAGCTTCATCCATTCACCTACAATAAAGTTTCCACCGAAGTGTTCTCCAGGTGAAGACCCTCCGATGCTCAAGTTAGAAGATTGGAGAACAATAAGGAGAAAAAGCGTCAAATTGAATGGCATACCTGGAGGGTCTCGGAGTCCTTTTATTTATAGGGGAGGAGTTGGAGTCGTATCCATTTCGAACTCTAATGGCTTTTCGAGTTAGTCATCCTGGATTGATTCGAAAGATTTCTTTTTCCTTCTTAGGAGATGGGATTGTGAAAGATTCCTCTTTATCCGAGTTTTTCGATTCAGAGAGGATGCAGTTTCAGCAGGAATGGCTTGTAGGTCTGATCATTGATAAATTATGAGCCTATTCATGTAGCTCGATAGGCCGACCTAAATCCGACGAGGATGAGGTATGAACGGCTAACCTTATTTTGCCAGGAGACGATCTTCAGTAGGTCAGGTTGAAATTGTAGGTCGGCTTAAGCCGAACCTACAGCCAACCATGGACGAAGTATCACATTGTTCCGCTCAGACGATCCATTGGGATAGATTAGTGGCCGACCCTAAGCAAGGCCGAGGCCACACCAGCCCCATTCCACAACACTCACCATTTCTAACTAGAGGCACATTGGCAGCTCTCATGCTATTGCTTGTCCTTGCAAGTATGGATAAAAAGTTGGTCGGAGGGATAGTTTTCTACTTTACATGACCTTATCAAGAATGGCTTAGCTCAGTGAGACATGGTGAGAGAACTTAGACTACTTGAGCCTTGGTTCACTAGAAAAGCGGGTAGGCTTAAGGATGGCAATCTTTTTCAACGCGCCGGGTACCCGACCCAACCCAATCCGATTAAAATCATAAGCTACTTTATATTAAACATTCCATGTTGCCTTTAATTTCTATTCTCCCTTTTCCCTTTATTCAACTTTTAAACCATACTTATCAAAAGATTTAATGGATATTATTCTCAAACATGTTACAGAATAATGGCTACCAAGTCACTTAAATCCATTAGAATTAATTAAGATGCCATGAAGAAACGTAACAAAATAAAATATTACCATCCTATTAAGATATTAGAAACTCTTATCAAAATGATATAACAAATGGTGACGATTGGCAATTAAACAAAACAAAACTCTCTTTGGACAACCATAAATTGCTCCACAAAAAAAATATCTTGGACAATATTATGAAGTTTTACCCACCTAGGGGATGAATTAGTCATTATTTCATGACTTAAATTATTATGAAGTTATATATATATATATATATATATAACTTCCATAGATAGCATTTGCCCATTTCCATTTCTTAAATTATTATGAAGTTATATATATATATATATATATATATATATATATATATATATATATATATATATATAAGCTATTCCGTACTGCCAACATTTTTGGTTATCTCTATTACCAGTTCCAGAAGTGACAAAATCAACATGGCAGTCACTTGTCATGGGGTGCCAGTGGAGTTTTGGGCTCCATCGAGTTATTGGGACTGTGCATGCATTGAGAAATTCATAGATAAGTGAGTGGTTCTTTTGTTTTTCTTTCGGTCCGTATAAACTCTGTGGGAAAATTCGCTTTCAGTCCTTCTTGTAAATGCTAGCATGGAAATTTCTACGTAGGCACAAGATCTATCATTATTTCCCTTCACCTGCCAATACACCCCTTTGGCCTATATGTTATGCTTCCCCATCCCTTTTTCTTGGGTGTAAATCAATTTATACATGAGCAAATAATTAAGATGGCTTTAAATAGATCAGCAATTAAGCATTTTTTCGAAAGCTTATCATGTACCGAGCTTTCTACCATAACTAATTTTCCTTTTTAGTTACTCATTCATAATGTTCTCTCTATGTTTTGTCCCAATTGCTGATATCAAATAAATTGTTAGGCTATCGTACCAACACCATGAAGGAAATGAAGCTTTTCTTTTTTTTTAAAAAAAAATGCCTAAATAATTTTAGTAATTATAGACTCGGTTGAACTAAGATGTGGTCTCATGTCTACGGAGTTTGAGTGCCTAGGCCCTTCACCTTACTGGCTAATTAAATACATGGAAAGTCCTTGATGGTCAAACCAATATTTCTTTCTTTTAGACAGCCGAGCCTTCGCACGTCAATAATATATGCGAACAAAAAGCACTGCGACTAGAAAGCAATAAGAAGCTAATAAAGATCCAAGTGATATCATGAGTTTAACCAAAAGAGCGGAGAAAGATTAATGAAAGAAGGGTACTTGTGGGGATTTTGGAACTGATTGGCTATTTCATTGCTAGAGAAATCAAGTTCATGAGCAGTTTATTAGAGGTTCGTGGTTTCAAATATAGCTAAATTGGTATAAGTATTTCAACTTCGTGCATATGATGCAAAGGTGTCTGAATATTTTTTATTGGAGTTAGTGCTCCTATATAGTTCCAAAACTTCTATCCAAGGTATGCTCTCCATTTCTAACCGGAGGCACATTGATGGCTATCATGTTATTTTAAAGATGTTTGTTGGTCGATATCGGTCTACTTTACATGACCTGATCAAGAATGGCTTAGCTCAGTGAGACATGGTGAGAGAACTTAGACTACCTGAGCCTTGGTTCACTAGAAAAGTGGGTAGGCTTAAGGATGGCAATCTTTTTCAACCCGCCGGGTACCCGACCCAACCCAATCCGATTAAAATCATAAGCTACTTTATATTAAACATTCCATGTTGCCTTTAATTTCTATTCTCCCTTTTTCCTTTATTCAACTTTTGAAGCATACTTATCAAAAGATTTAATGAATATTGTTCTCAAACATGTTACAGAATAATGGCCACCAAGTCACTTAAATCCGTTAGAATTAATTAAGATACCATGAAGAAACGTAACAAAATAAAATATTACCATCCTATTAAGATATTAGAAACTCTTATCAAAATGATATAATAAATGGTGGCGAATGGCAATTAAACAAAACAAAACTCTCTTTGGACAACCATAAATTGCTCCATAAAAGAAATATCTCGGACAAATATAAATTTGAGCCCTGGTGCATGTTAGATATATGTGCCCTAGAAGCCAGAATTGGCTGACACTTGTAATACACTTCTAGGGGCAAAATTGTAATTTTGACTATAATTAATGAAAAGGGTTATTTTCTATCACACATGTGTATTTAGTGTCTGTGATACATCCTTTGAGTTAATGGTAATGATAATTCATATTTTCAAGAGTTGAAAATTTTAGACATGAATAATCATTATTAACTCATAAAAGCTCCCGACCATAGGATCATCACGAGGATGGTGATTGATTCGGAAGGTTGGTGTACGATCGCTTCTCTTTAGTAGATGAGTCTTGAGTCTACGGTGTGGAGACACCGGAGCGAGAGTACAGGTACTCGTTAGAGAACGAGGGCACTGAGCGTGACCACCTCGAGTAGTCATTAGGGAGTCTACCTTCTCGTCAATGACTGACTCGATGCTGCAGTAGTGTGTCTGGTTCTTTGACCTGAGATGCATCGGCAGTTCACCTTGAGGGTGTTATAGTTTGACTACACCATTACTCGGTCTCCTAGCCATATGGAACCCTGAGGTGTATGTTGGCTGTGACATGTTCATTGTAGGAACTGGACTGCATCAAGATGGGATCTATCTACCTCGGTGGTAGAGGAGTAGCCCTATGATGATCATGAGAATCAAGTCTTGAAGCCCATGGCCATGGCAGAGTGAAATAATAGAAAGAGTTTCTATTTAGATTTTCACATTGGACTCGAATCGAATGATTACATCATATGACAGAGACTAGGGTTTGACGAGTTCACCTTAACCCTAATCTGATCGGGGCTCAAGATAGAAGAACTGAATCACACAGGTAGCTGCACCAAGAGGTTCGCATTCAGCTCTGATGGGTTGCCACCATATACTGCTAGGTGTCACTGGTGGATTTTGGGAGCAATTAGAATGATTTAGATGATCGATCATTCTAGCTGTTCGAATCAGAAGAGTTCTGATCCATCGAAAGGAGTTTCGATGATGTCGATGATAGAGATCATGACATATCCCATTACCATACAGAACTGAACCTAACTGGGTCACACAAACAAGGGTTTGAATCTGGTGATCATCAATTGAACTAATATAGTTCAATTGATCTGAATGAGATTCAATTAGGTTCAAGGAAATCGTGCTAGCACTCGATTGAACCTAACGTTCTTCTTTTGCTATCATAAATAAGTCGTCCTGTCTGAGCCAAAGGAGTTTGTGCTCAAACAGAAGTCTTCTTATGGTCTGACTGGAGGTTGTCCAAGTCAGAATAGATTGTCTTATTTGTAAGACATTACCTGCCAATTTTGGTCACCTGCCATTTCTTGGTCTTTGACTTTGGTCAGAACTCTACTTTTGACTGGTCAAACGTTGACCAATGACCCTTTGACTTTTGACCACATGTCATGCACCTATTGGAGAGCTGGTGGGGGCTTGTCCCCCTGCCAGAACCTGGCAAGGAGATGGGCGCACGCCAAGGGAGGCGTGAGCCCAGTAAGAGGCGGCATGGAGTCCTTGTGGGACAAGGACTCCATCTCCCTTTAGGATTCCAATGAGAGTTCTTCTAAGAATCCAGTTTGACTGGTCCAAGGCACTCTCCAAGTAGGAATCCAGGGGACTCTAATCCCACCAATCAGATTTAGATCTGATTTCACAAAGGGTTGTGATTGGTTGGGAGGAAGATGACTTGGATCACGCTTAGTCTATATAAGAGACCCAGCGCCCAAGTGAAAAAAATCAATCAAAAATAATCAAGAAGCAATCTTCCCACGCCCCAAGGCTGCCTCTCTCCCCTTTCTCCACGCCATACTCTTATCTCCCCTTGCTCTCCACGTCCAAAAGAGTTTTGGATTTGGATTGGTGCGATTTAGATCAAGAAAAGGAGATCAAAAGCAAGAAGGCTGCGCTGCTGCGAAGAACGACTGCAGATCTTCAAAAGGAGTTTTGAAGATCCTCCAGATCAGATCCAGATCTGATTTTTGGAGGCGTGATAGAGAAGAAGAGGATCTCCAGATCCAGCCCGAGTGGATACCGGTAGAGGCCAGGCGCTTGCGTGGCTTGATCCAGAACCTTCCGCTGCAAACAGGATCATCAACAGGGTAATAGGATTACCCTATTCAGGTAAATTAAATGTGATTTAATTTATCCTTTTCATTTAATTTTTATTAAATAAATAAGAATCAGATCTGAAGCATCCCTGATCTGATACAGATCTAAGAGAAAAAATTTTTGAAATATATCTCTTGATCTGATCAGATCTGAACGAACCTGGTCAGGGAAATCAGGATTTCCCTTCAAGTGGTATCAGAGCCATGGTTCTAAAAATAGTTTAGATCTGATTTTTAATTAAAAATAACGTGATTTCAGATGTCACATGAGATGTGATCAGATCTGAAATCAGGAAAATTAAAATTAAATGATTTGGATCTAAGAACATGAAGATATGCATGACTAGTTCTAGTTAGAATAGTTCTATAGAATAGTTTTGCATGTCTTTGATTTAATATGATTAAATCATATTTTAGATCTTCTTATTTACTGTTTTCTGATATTATAAGTGTTATAATAACATCTGATAAACAGCAAATAAAAATTATTTAATTTTAAATATCATATGAGATATGATAGATGCATGACTAGACTAGTTGTAGAATAGTTCTACATAATTGTCTAGATTAGAATTTATTTTGATTAGATCAATTTAAATCTAATTTTTCAGATTATTATGTGATAATTTAGATCTGAAAACATGCATGATTATGATACATGAGATGTATGCAAAATATGCCATGGTTAGATCTAAATTTGTATATGAGATATATGATATAGATCTATAACTGTTTTGTAGTATTGAATGTTTATTGAATGTTCCTGATTAAGGCGTTCCCTTGGCCGTCCGGTCATAAGAACGAAGAAGGGTTTAAAGGCCCTCTCTTTCCATTCGATGGGGTGTTCTTATGATGTGTAGGGGTGCTGCGTGTTCGTCCTTAATCAGAAACCCAAAAACTTACTTTCTGCAAAACCCTAGATCCTGAAACCCTAGGATTTATTGTGCATATTTTGTTTATGAACCCAACTTAATTAAGAATTAAGTTTATGGAATATTAATTAGATCTAAAATTGAGAATTTCAGATCTAAGACATATTCATAATACTGGGTTCGGGCTTGGGTAGCTCAATTAGGTCTAAGCGGTTGATCAAACCGAATCAAGAGTTGGTTAGATGGGATCAACAATGCTTAAATTGACCAGCCTAATAGGATTAAGTCTGGGTCAAGATCGAGTCACGATCAAGCAAGACCTAATTAGGCTCAGAGGTTAGAGTCTGGATTGTAGGCTAACCCAATTGGTTCTGACTCAACAATTTGGTGTCTAAGGTAAGTTTGGCATAGACGACCGACTGGTTTTTAATTGGAAGCTACTCGACCTGAATGCGTTCTTGTACGAGTTAATGGCATATTCCTTCCACCGGTCTCACTTACCTGGCCATATCTGTTGACACAGTTCTGATCTGAGGTGGTCAATAATCCGAGCTGACCCATGCCACTAGGTTAGTCATAATTGTTATGACTAAGCCAAGTCTAGTTTAATGAGACCTGAATCAATTCTCCCTAAGAAAAGATTAAGTCCGAGGTCTTCCACCATTGTAGATGTGCGGGCCCTTCCCGGGGTTGATTGTTCTCGGCTGGATACAGTGGCTCAGTTGCACCGGGAAGACGCAACCATGTCTATTAGGCATTGGATGCTATGGGCTGGAGGATGAGTTGGGCTCAATATTCCGGATACGGTGAGAGACCCAATTAGGAACCCAGTCTATGCAAATGGTGGGTCTGACTTAACTAAGGAGTGGATCAATATTCCGGATACGGTGAGATTCATGAATTAGAGACCAAGTTTGGGTGCACCATGATTAGAGAATCATTGAACAAGAGTTGTTCACTCATTGGCTAACCCATCACCAATAACTGTTAGGTGAGGTGATGAGTCAGTTGGTGAGACCGCACCACCCACTAGAAATCATCAATCGCGGAGATTTTCGCATCTCTACAGAGGGAGTCTAGGGATCCGAGAAAATAGTGGGAGCTAATTTGTTTAAAAATAAAATCCCTAAACAAATTGGTCAAGTCAAAATTACAGTATCTAACTAGAATCTTTGACTCTCTACAGGAAAATGTCTGCGTCCAACCCACTGGCACGTATCCTAGACACACATAGACTGACTGGACCCAATTATAAAGATTGGCTCAGGAACTACAAAATTGTTTTGGGTTCAGAGAAGTTAACACATGTTTTGGACCAGGACCCTCCCACCTTACCAGCTCGTCCATCCACTGAACAGAGAGCGTCTCTGGAAAAATGGATTGACGAAGACAATAAGGCCAGATACTACATGTTGGGCTCGATGTCTGATGAGCTCCAGCGCCAACATGAAGATATCGGGACTGCTCGCCAAATGTTGGCTCACCTGCAGGAGATGTTTGGTGAACAGAGTCGCGCAGCCAAATATCAAGTCACGAAACGACTTTTTAAGGCTAAGATGCGTGATGGGCAGTCAGTCCAAGATCACTGTCTGACAATGATCAAGGACATGGAAGAGCTTGAGAAGCTCGGTGTGAAGTTGGACTTGGACTTGCAGAATGATATTATTCTGCAATCCTTGACTGATGCATATGGGCAATTCATCATGAATTACCACATGCATAAACTTCAGAATTCCTTGGCCGAGTTGATGAATATGCTGGTTACCGCTGAGCTTTCTATGAAAGGTTCTAAAGGCTCAGTTCTTGCTATGGAACGGACTTCTTCCAAAAGAAAGTCTTATGGAAAGAAAAAGAAGTCTGTGAAAAAGCAAAAGGTAGAAGGATCAAAGAAGAAGAAGGCAGAACCGAAGAAGAAGGTCGATGGCAAAGGAAAGTGTTTCCATTGCAACAGCGACGGCCATTGGAAGCGGAACTGCCCTACTTACCTGGCCACCCTGAAGAACAAGAAGGAAGGTCCTTCTGGAGGTATGCTCGTTATTGAGTCTAACCTTACGGTTTCTTCTGCATCCAGTTGGGTGCTTGACTCTGGATCTAGTGCTCACCTATGCACTTCTATGCAGGGTCTTGAGGATAGCAGGAGGCTGAGGGATGGAGACATGATCCTACGCGTCGGTAATGGAGCAAGAGTTGCTGCAGTAGCCGTGGGAACATACCCTCTTCGATTACCATCTGGTTTAGACTTAGTTTTGAAAGACTGTTATTTTGTGCCTGCAGCCAGCAGGAATTTGATTTCTGTTTCATGCTTAGCACAAGAAGGTTATGTGATCACCTTCTTTAAGGACCATTGTAACATTCTTTTGAAAGAAATAAAATTGCAAATGGTTTCCTTATTAATGGTCTTTATCAGCTACATATTGATGTACCTGTTCTAACTATCGAGCAAAACGTGAATGCCAAACGACCTAGGGATAGTCCAAACGATAGATATCTATGGCACCTGAGATTAGGTCATATAGCAGAAGATAGGATCAACAAATTGGAGAAAAATGGGCTATTGAGTCCATTGACTTCCGAGTCATATCCAACTTGTGAATCTTGTCTTCAAGGCAAAATGACTAAACTCCCTTTTGTTGGACATGGGGAGAGGGCCACAGATCTCCTTGCCCTAGTACATACTGATGTGTGCGGCCCATTCGATGTGCCGGCTAGAGGCAATTTTGTCTACTTCATTACCTTTACCGATGATCTGTCTAGGTATGGATATGTGTATCTTATGAGACACAAGTCTGAAGCTTTTGAAAAGTTCAAAGAATTCAGACATGAAGTAGAAAAGCAAACTGGAAAACCCATTAAGGTTCTTCGATCAGATCGAGGAGGTGAATACCTTAGCCGGGAATTCCTAGACTATCTTAAGGAAAATGGCATAGTCTCTCAATGGACTCCACCAGGAACACCTCAACTCAACGGGGTTTCAGAACGGAGAAATCGGACTCTATTGGATATGGTTCGATCCATGATGAGCTTCACAGACCTCCCAGATTTTTTTTGGGGACACTCATTGTTAACTTCAATCTATTTACTGAATAGGGTTCCCTCTAAAACCGTTCCTACCACACCGTATGAGATATGGCACGGTAAGAAACCAAGTCTGAGTCATCTCAGAATTTGGGGTTGTCCGGCTCATGTCAAAAGACAACAAGCGGACAAGTTAGAGTTTAGGTCCTTTAGAGCTCGATTCATAGGATATCCTAAAGAGTCATTAGGATACTATTTCTACATTCCTGAAGACCACAATGTGATTGTGAGTCGACATGCCATATTTCTTGAAAAACAGTTTATTCAAGATAGTGGCATTGGAAAGCAGATTAAGCTTGATGAGAAAGTCTCACAAGCAGAACGAGCTAAGGACCAAGTGGAACCAAATCAGGTTGAGCCAATAAGAACACTACCTCCTCCACCTCGTAGATCGGAAAGAGTTTCCCGTCCCCCTGAAAGATACTTAGGTATTATTTCAGAGGATGTAGAGGAAATGTTCCTCATAGGTAATGGTGCTCATGGTGATGATCCCAAAACCTACAACGAGGCGATATCAGATATCGACTCCGAGAAATGGCTTGAGGCAATGAAGTCAGAGATCGACTCGATGCACTCAAACCAAGTCTGGGCCTTGGTAGATCCACCAGAAGGTATAGTACCTATTGGATGTAAGTGGATCTTCAAGAGAAAGATTGGTGCAGATGGGAATGTAGAGACATTCAAGGCTAGACTAGTGGCAAAAGGTTATAGTCAACGTGAAGGCATTGACTATCAGGATACCTTTTCCCCAGTGGCTATGCTAAAATCCATCCGCACATTGCTTGCTGTTGCAGCCTATTTCGATTATGAAATATGGCAAATGGACGTGAAAACGGCATTCCTAAATGGATATCTTGAGGAAGATATCTATATGGAACAGCCACTAGGTTTCACATCCAGTGATACTGATCACAAGGTTTGCAAGCTGCAAAGGTCCATATATGGACTTAAGCAAGCATCTCGGAGCTGGAACACTCGTTTCAATGATGTGATCAAAAAGTTTGGTTTCATCAAAAATGAAGAGGAACCATGTGTTTTCAAAAGGGTCAGTGGGAGCGCTGTTGTCTTCCTCGTATTGTACGTGGATGACATCCTCCTTATTGGGAATGATATTCCCATGTTGACATCAGTCAAGATGTGGTTGTCTAAGGAATTCTCCATGAAAGACCTAGGTGAAGCATCCTTTATTCTAGGAATTAAGGTCTATAGGGATAGACCGAATAGGATGCTAGGACTTTCACAGAAAATGTACATAGAGGAAGTACTAAAGAGGTTTAGTATGGAAAACTCTAAGAGGGGATTAATACCCTTCAGACATGGTATTCATCTTTCCAAGAAGATGTGCCCCAGCACACCTGAGGAAATAGAACGCATGAGCAAGATCCCTTATGCTTCTGCAATAGGGAGCCTCATGTATGCCATGCTATGTACACGACCTGATATAGCCCATGCTGTGAGTGTCACAAGCAGATATCAGTCAAATCCAGGTGAAGAACACTGGACTTCTGTGAAGTGTATCCTTAAGTACTTGAGAAGAACTAAGGATATGATGTTGGTCTTTGGTAATGGAGAACTCCTGGTCCAGGGATACACAGACTCGGACTTCATGTCCGATATAGATGATCGAAAGTCGACATCTGGCAGACTGTTTGTGCTGGAAGAGTTCCAAGCAAACGGTGATATCATCTCATCCGCGATTACCTTGAGAAAGGTTACGTTGAGGTCAAGAGAGTCAACTCCACAGATAATGTGGCAGACCCACTGACAAAGCCGTTGGGCCAACAGAAGATCGAAGCCCACCTTGAGAAGATGGGACTTAGACTTGTAGCCAATTGGCTTTAGGACAAGTGGGAGATTGTTAGATATATGTGCCCTAGAAGCCAGAATTGGCTGACACTTGTAATACACTTCTAGGGGCAAAATTGTAATTTTGACTATAATTAATGAAAATGGGTTATTTTCTATCACACATGTGTATTTAGTGTCTGTGATACATCCTTTGAGTTAATGGTAATGATAATTCATATTTTCAAGAGTTGAAAATTTAAGACATGAATAATCATTATTAACTCATAAAAGCTCCCGACCATAGGATCATCACGAGGATGGTGATTGATCCGGAAGGTTGGTGTACGATCGCTTCTCTTTAGTAGATGAGTCTTGAGTCTACGGTGTGGAGACACCGGAGCGAGAGTACAGGTACTCGTTAGAGAACGAGGGCACTGAGCGTGACCACCTCGAGTAGTCATTAGGGAGTCTACCTTCTCGTCAATGACTGACTCGATGCTGCAGTAGTGTGTCTGGTTCTTTGACCTGAGATGCATCGGCAGTTCACCTTGAGGGTGTTATAGTTTGACTACACCATTACTCGGTCTCCTAGCCATATGGAACCCTGAGGTGTATGTTGGCTGTGACATGTTCATTGTAGGAACTGGATTGCATCAAGATGGGATCTATCTACCTCGGTGGTAGAGGAGTAGCCCTATGATGATCATGAGAATCAAGTCCTGAAGCCCATGGCCATGGCAGAGTGAAATAATAGAAAGAGTTTCTATTTAGGATTTTCACATTGGACTCGAATCGAATGATTACATCATATGACAGAGACTAGGGTTTGACGAGTTCACCTTAACCCTAATCTGATCGGGGCTCAAGATAGAAGAACTGAATCACACAGGTAGCTGCACCAAGAGGTTCGCATTCAGCTCTGATGGGTTGCCACCATATACTGCTAGGTGTCACTGGTGGATTTTGGGAGCAATTAGAATGATTTAGATGATCGATCATTCTAGCTGTTCGAATCAGAAGAGTTCTGATCCATCGAAAGGAGTTTCGATGATGTCGATGATAGAGATCATGACATATCCCATTACCATACAGAACTGAACCTAACTGGGTCACACAAACAAGGGTTTGAATCTGGTGATCATCAATTGAACTAATATAGTTCAATTGATCTGAATGAGATTCAATTAGGTTCAAGGAAATCGTGCTAGCACTCGATTGAACCTAACGTTCTTCTTTTGCTATCATAAATAAGTCGTCCTGTCTGAGCCAAAGGAGTTTGTGCTCAAACAGAAGTCTTCTTATGGTCTGACTGGAGGTTGTCCAAGTCAGAATAGGTTGTCTTATTTGTAAGACATTACCTGCCAATTTTTGGTCACCTGCCATTTCTTGGTTCTTTGACTTTGGTCAGAAACTCTACTTTTGACTGGTCAAACGTTGACCAATGACCCTTTGACTTTTGACCACATGTCATGCACCTATTGGAGAGCTGGTGGGGGCTTGTCCCCCTGCCAGAACCTGGCAAGGAGATGGGCGCACGCCAAGGGAGGCGTGAGCCCAGTAAGAGGCGGCATGGAGTCCTTGTGGGACAAGGACTCCATCTCCCTTTAGGATTCCAATGAGAGTTCTTCTAAGAATCCAGTTTGACTGGTCCAAGGCACTCTCCAAGTAGGAATCCAGGGGACTCTAATCCCACCAATCAGATTTAGATCTGATTTCACAAAGGGTTGTGATTGGTTGGGAGGAAGATGACTTGGATCACGCTTAGTCTATATAAGAGACCCAGCGCCCAAGTGAAAAAAATCAATCAAAAATAATCAAGAAGCAATCTTCCCACGCCCCAAGGCTGCCTCTCTCCCCTTTCTCCACGCCATACTCTTATCTCCCCTTGCTCTCCACGTCCAAAAGAGTTTTGGATTTGGATTGGTGCGATTTAGATCAAGAAAAGGAGATCAAAAGCAAGAAGGCTGCGCTGCTGCGAAGAACGACTGCAGATCTTCAAAAGGAGTTTTGAAGATCCTCCAGATCAGATCCAGATCTGATTTTTGGAGGCGTGATAGAGAAGAAGAGGATCTCCAGATCCAGCCCGAGTGGATACCGGTAGAGGCCAGGCGCTTGCGTGGCTTGATCCAGAACCTTCCGCTGCAAACAGGATCATCAACAGGGTAATAGGATTACCCTATTCAGGTAAATTGAATGTGATTTAATTTATCCTTTTTATTTAATTTTTATTAAATAAATAAGAATCAGATCTGAAGCATCCCTGATCTGATACAGATCTAAGAGAAAAAATTTTTGAAATATATCTCTTGATCTGATCAGATCTGAACGAACCTGGTCAGGGAAATCAGGATTTCCCTTCAGTGCATACTCTCAAACTAGATCGAAAAGTTCGACATGGCTTCCTCTTCCTCTTCCACTGCCAACAAAATTTTAATAGGCCATCATAGTTCTTTCTATGTTCTACGTGCTTATGGTATATATCTTTCTCTATTTTAGTATAGAAAATAGGAAGAACATGTAGACACGAAGGCCTCTAAACCCATCATTCTTTTATATTCACATTCACATAGCACACTTTAGTTATCCTCAGATTTTATTTAAATATTTGTGCATGCAGGTATAAATGTGTGTGCTAATTCAAAAATTATTTTGTTGTCGCAGCAAAAGCTTATGAATATGATTGTACTGATTATTGCGTTGAAGTTCCATTATGGTGGTGCAACAAAACTTGCATTGACCTTGGATATGCAAATGGCGGACGATGTATCTTACCAATCTACGGAGAATGTTGCTGCTATAGATGAACTTTCTGAACTGTTGAAAAAAGCCATGCCGCATCTCTATTACCCCCTTTTATTTTCCAGCTTGATGATGGATTATATAATATAATTAATGTACCGCAAAATGTCGAGGACATATATATGTGACATCTTCATAGATTTCAAAATAATTGATATATTATAATTATTTTTAATTTTTATTATTATTTTACTAAGAAAAATTATCAATGGCCAAAAGGTGTGATGAATTTGGCTTTATCGATATTATATCTGGTTTGAACATCTAATTAATTATAAAAAATAATTTTTCATTTATATTGATTTAAGAAATGCTAGCATATTACATGATTTTGTCTTTTGGAAGGTATATATTTTGTGATTGTATGTTGACAACTAACAGCATGTTGTTAGATATATGTGCCGTAGAAGCCAGAATTGGCTGACACTTGTAATACACTTCTAGGGGCAAAATTGTAATTTTGACTATAATTAATGAAATGGGTTATTTTCTATCACACATGTGTATTTAGTGTCTGTGATACATCCTTTGAGTTAATGGTAATGATAATTCATATTTTCAAGAGTTAAAAATTTAAGACATGAATAATCATTATTAACTCATAAACAGCTCCCGACCATAGGATCATCACGAGGATGGTGATTGATTCGGAAGGTTGGTGTACGATCGCTTCTCTTTAGTAGATGAGTCTTGAGTCTACGGTGTGGAGACACCAGAGCAAAAGTACAGATACTCGTTAGAGAACGAGGGCACTGAGCGTGACCACCTCGAGTAGTCATTAGGGAGTCTACCTTCTCATCAATGACTGACTCGATGCTGCAGTAGTGTGTCTGGTTCTTTGACCTGAGATGCATCGGCAGTTCACCTTGAGGGTGTTATAGTTTGACTACACCATTACTCGATCTCCTAGCCATATGGAACCCTGAGGTGTATGTTGGCTATAGCATGTTCATTGTAGGAACTGGATTGCATCAAGATGGAATCTATCTACCTCGGTGGTAGAGGAGCAGCCCAATGATGATCATGAGAATCAAGTCCAGAAATCCATGGCCATGGTAGAGTGAAATAATAGAAAGAGTTTCTATTTAGATTTTCACATTGGACTTGAATCGAATGATTACATCATATGACAGAGACTAGGGTTTGACGAGTTCACCTTAACCCTAATCTGATTGGGGCTCAAGATAGAAGAACTTAATCACACAGGTAGCTACACCAAGAGGTTTGCATTCAGCTCTGATGGGTTGCCACCATATACTGCTAGGTGTCACTGGTGGATTTTGGGAGCAATTAGAATGATTTAGATGATCGATCATTCTAGCTGTTCGAATTAGAAGAGTTCTGATCCATCGAAAGGAGTTTCGATGATGTCGATGATAGAGATCCTGACATATCCCATTACCATACAGAACTGAACCTAACTGGGTCACACAAACAAGGGTTTGAATCTGGTGATCATCAATTGAACTGATCTAGTTCAATTGATCTGAATGAGATTCAATTAGGTTCAAGAAAATCGTGCTAGCACTCGATTGAACCTAACGTTCTTCTTTTACTATCATAAATAAGTTATCCTGACTGAGCCAAAGGAGTTTGTGCTCAATCAGAGGCCTTCATATGGTCTAACTGGAGCTTGTCCAAGTCAGAAAAGGTTGTCTTATTTTGTAAGACATTACCTGCCATTTTTGGTCACCTGCCATTTCTTGTTCTTTGACTTTGGTCAAAAGTCTACCTTTGACTGGTCAAATGTTGACCATTGACCCTTTGACTTTTGACCACATGTCATGCACCTATTGGAGAGCTGGTAGGGGTCTGTCCCCCTGCCAGAACCTGGCAAGGAGAAGGGCGCACGCCAAGGGTGGCGTGAGCCCAAGTAGGAGGCGCCTAGGAGTCCTTGTTGGACAAGGACTCCACCTCCCTTTTGGATTCCAATCAGAGTTCTACTAAGAATCCAGTTTGACTGGTCTTAGGCACCCTCTAAGGAGGAATCTAGGGGTCTCTATTCCAACCAATCAGATTTAGATCTGATTTCACAAAGGGTTGTGATTGGTTGAGAGGAAGAGGAGTTGGATCACAAGAGGTCTATAAATAAGACCCTGCGCCCAACCCTAATTCTAAGTGAATGCAATTCAATTGAGAAACCGCACGCCCCAAGGCTGCCTCTCCCCTCCTTCTCCATGCCATAGTCTCTTCTCCCCTTGCTCTCCACGTCCAAAAGAGTTTTGGACTTAGGTTGGTGCGATTCAGATCAAGGAAAGGCGATCAAAAGCAAGAAGGCTGCGCTGCTGCAAAAGGACGACTGCAGATCTTCAAAAGAGTTTTGAAGATCCTCCAGATCAGATCCAGATCTGATTTTTGGAGGTGTGATAGAGAAGAAGAGGATCTCTAGATCCAACCTGAGTGGATACCGGTAGAGGCCAGGCGCTTGCATGGCTTAGATCCAGAACCTTCCGCTGCAATCAGGATCATCTACAGGGTAATAGGATTACCCAAATCAGGTAAATTAAATTTGATTTAATTTATCTTATTTATTTTAATTTTTTTTATTTTAAAATAATAAGGAATCAGATTAAAACATATCAAGAATCTGATTGAGACAAGGAAAATTTTTGAAAATATATTCTTGATCTGATCAGATCTGAACGAACCTGGACGGAAATCAGGATTTCCTTCAACTGGTATCAGAGCCAGCGTTCTAAAGTTGTTTAGATCTGATTTTAATTTTATTTAATTAAAAAAAATGTGTTTCAGATGTCACATGAGATGTGATCAGATCTAAAATCAGAAAATTAAAATTAAATGATTTGGATCTAAGAAATTGAAATATGCATGACTAGTTCTAAATAGAAAGTCTATAGAATAGTTCTTGCAATGTTTTTGATTTAATCTGAATTAAATCATATTTTAGATCTTCTTATTTATTAATTTTTTTGATATTTTTAGTGTTATAATAACATCTAAAATAGTAAATAAAAAATTAATTAATTTTAATATCATATGAGATTATGATTGATGACTGTTGTAGACTAGTTTTAGTAGTTACATAATTGTTCTCTAGTTATTAGATTTATTTTGATTTAGATCAATTTAAATCTAATTTTTTAGATTATTATGAGATAATTTTAGATCTGAAAACATGCATGTATGATACATGAGTTATGCAAATATGCCATGTTAGATTAAATTTGTTTATGAGATATTTGATATAGATCATATAACTGTTTTTGGTAAGTATTAATGATTCTCTGATTAAGGCGTTCCTCTTGGCCGTCGGTCATAAGAATGAAGAAGGGTTTTAAAGGCCCTCTCTTCTCATTCGCATAGGTGTTCTTTTATGTGTAGGGCGTGCTGGCGTGTTTCGTCCTTAATCAGAAATCCAAAACTTATTTCTTGACAAAACCCTAGATCCTGAAACCTAGATTATATTTGCATATTTGTTTATTGAACCCACTTAATTAAAATATAAGTTATGGAATATATCAATTAGGTCATAAATTAAGAATTTCAGATCTAAGACATATTCAATAATATGGGTTGGGCTTGGGTAGCTCAATTAGTCTAAGCGTATGATCAAACCGAATCAAGAGTTGGTTAGATGGGATCAACAATGCTTAAATTGACCAGCCTAATAGGAATTAAGTCTGGGTCAAGATCGAGTCACGATCAAGCAAAGACTCTAATTAGGCTCAGAGGTTAGAGTCTGGATTGTGAGGCTACCCAATTTGCGTTACTGACTCAAATACAAAATTTGGTTGTCTAAGGTAAGTTTGGCACAAACGACCGAAATGTTTATATTGGAAGCTACTCGACCTAATGCGTTCTTTGTTACGAGTTAAGGATATTCCTTCCACCGGTCTCACTTACCTGGCCATATCTGATTGACACCGTTCTTGATCTGAAGTGGTCAAATATCCAGCTGACCCTGCCACTAGGTTAGTCATAATGTTATGACAAGAATGTCTAGTTTTAATGAAGACTCTAAATCAATTCTCCCTAAAGAAAGATTAAGTCCGAGGTCTTCCACCATTGTAGAAGTGGGGCCTTCCCGGGTTGATTGTTCTCGGCTGGATAAAGTGCTCAGTTGCACCGGAGAAGCTGCAACCATGTCTATTAGGCATTGGAGCTATGGGCTGAGAGGATGAGTTGGGCTCAATATTCGGATACGTGAGAGACTCAATTAGAACCCAGTCATGAAATGGTGGGTCTGACTTAATAAGGAGTGGATCAATATTCGGATACGATGATATTCATGAATTAGAGGACCAGTTTGGGTGCACCATGATTAGAGAATCATTGAACAAGAGTTGTTCACTCATTGGCTAACCCATCACCAATAATGTTAGGTGAGGTGATGAGTCAGTTGGTGAGACGCACCACCACTAGAATCATAATCGCGGAGATTTTGCATCCTACAGAGGGAGGTGTAGGGATCGAGAAAATAGTAGAAGCTAATTTGTTTAAAATAAAAATCCCTAAACAAATTGGTCAAGTCAAAATTACAGTATCTAACTAGAATCTTTGACTCTCTAGGAAAATTGTCTGCGTTCACCCACTGGCACGTATCCTAGAGACACATAGGACTGACTGGACCCAATTATAGATTGGCTCAGGAACTACAAAATTGTTTTGGGTTTCGAGAAGTTAACCGATGTTTGGACCAGGACCCTCCATTTACCAGCTCCGTCCATCTTTGAACAGAGAGCGTCTCTGAAAATGGATTGCGAGAAATTAAGGCAATATACATGTTGGGCTCGATGTTGATGAGCTCCAGGCGCCAACAATGAGATATCGGACTGCTCGCAAATGTTGGCTCACTCAGGAGATGTTTGTGTGAAAGAAGTCGCCCAGCCAAATAGTCAGAAATAACTTTTTAAGGCTAGATGCGTGATGGACAGTCAGTCCAAGATCACTGTCTGACAATGATCAAGGACATGGAAGAGCTTGAGAAGCTCGGTGTGAAGTGACTTGGATTTGCAGATATATTATTTCTGCAATCCTTGACTGATGCATATGGGAATTCATCATGAATTACAACATTTGCAATAAACTTCAAAATTCCTTGGCCGGTTATGAATATGCTGGTTACCGCTGAGCTTTCTATGAAAGGTTCTAAAGCTCAGTTTCTTGCTATGGAACGGACTTCTTCCAAAGAAAGTCTTATGGAAAGAAAAAGAGTCTTATGAAAAGCAAAGTGGAGGACAGAAGAAGAAGGCAGGAACCGAAGAGAGTCGTGGCAAAGAAGTGTTTTCATTGCAAAGCGACGGCCATTGGAAGCGGAATGCCCTACTTACCTGGCCACCCTAGAAGCAAGAAGGAGGTCCTTCTGGTGGTTATTGCTCGTTATTGATCTAACCTTACGTTTCTTCTGCATCCAGTTGGGTGCTTGACTCTGGTTCTAGTGTCATCTGTGCACTTTCATGCAGGTCTTGAGGATAGCAGGTGAGGATGGGATTCTCTC